>NDGM011255258.1:0-13887 GCA_002564305.1 Octomys mimax | reverse complement strand
TCTTCTTCTTCTTCTTCTTCTTCTTCTTCTTCTTCTTCTTCTTCTTCTTCTTCCTCCTCCTTTACTTTTAAAATGATAGTAGAAATCCCAGTTGGTTCAACATTGAAGAGAAAAGAGAACATACACTCAGATTGGAAAGGATGACGTAAGACTTTCTTTGGCTACAAAAGTCATAATCTATTTAAACAAAGCAAAAAACAAACAGAAAAAGCTACACATGTCAGTGCAGTTCTATAATCACAGCATGAGCAAAGCCGAGGCAAGATGATCTCAGCGAGTTCATGAGTTCAAAGCTAATGTGAGATAGAAAGTGAGGTGATTTTCCTTCTGGTCCTTTTATTTAAGAAAAACAATGAAAACAACACAATTTAAAAACTGTACGATAAGAAATTAACTTATGACAATAAGGGATGAAAACGATGAAATTACCACAGACCCAGTGGAAATTCAGAAGAGCATCAATGGCTACTTTGAGAATCTTTACTCTCATGGGATAGAAGGCACAGAAGACACAGACAGATTCCTAGGAAGGTACAAATTACCAAAAACGAATCAAGAAGATATGAGAACCCTTAATAGCCCAATAACAGCCAACGAAATACAAAATGTAATAAAATAAAACCTACTGAGAAATTAACTCACTATACTGCACATTGTCAATTTCAAAGCAGTCGCTCTGATTGCCACATACAGGCATGCAAAATGGAACTGACAGTAAGAGCACTGACTGTTCCTTTCACTGAACCAACAGAAATTAGTAGAACAATTATGTTAGCTATTTTGTGTGCATATAACATATCCCCTCCCCTCTTCCTTCTTCTCTCTTTACCCACATCCCACTTGCTCTTTCTTTGCGATCAGTTTCTTTCTCTCTCACTATATCTATTGTACCTTTTGGGTCTTATTTACTCTTCCAGTTTCTTCCATTAGGGAGACAATACAACATTTATTCATGCACGCCTGATTCATTTCACCTATGGATATGGTCTCAAGCTGATCCCTTTACTTATGAAAGCCTTAAGATTCTCTTTCTTTATAGCTCAGTAGTACTCCATTGTACAAAGATGTCACAACTTTCTTATCTATTCCTCAGTAGGTGGCAAAACTGCTGGAAACAGAAGGTTCTGTCTTCAAACAGAAGATAGAATTTCAAACTTTGAAGATAGTATTGCAGCTAGTGAACAGGAAAGCAAAAATTTCTTAAAAATGACAGGGCAGGACAGATAACTCAGCGGATTAAAGCACCAGATGCAGGGACCAGGGTTCGGTCTCCAGCATGTTCTCCTGGCCCCGCCCCCAGGGCACACTGAGACTCTTGACTGAGATGGGGTGTGGTGGCACGCACCTGTAATCCCAGTGCTTGGGAGGCTGAAAACAGGAGATCACTAGGAGTCTAATCTGTGTAGTGAGACCCTGTAGAACCTGAGGTAAAAATACCTAATTTATTTTTTAATTAAAATTAAAAATAGTAACAAAACATGAAATCACAACACAACAGCTGCAAGATGATGCAAAGAAAAATAATATGACTAATAAATATCAATGAAGGAGCTGTAGATAATACAAAAGATATAAAAGCGTGTTTGCAGAAATAGTAGATTCCATTTCTTGATTCTTTGAAATATTTCCCCTGAAGTTTAGCTTTCATTCATGAACTCTTTGCCTATCTCTCTGTCTTCAAAATTTCTATGTGCTTTCTCTCCTAGTAATTATTAGTATTTCTGTTTTAATATTTAGATCCCTGGCTGTGTCTAAATCTTCTAATCTGTTTCATTGATCTTCAGTTCTGTTTGTTTTTTCTTCCACTACCATGCTGATTTTCATCACAGTCATTTTGTAGTATAATTTCAAGTTACAGATTGTTATCGCTTCCACCTTGCCTTTGTTGGCCAGGTTGCCTCTGCTATTCTACATCTCTTCTGGTTCCAGAAGAATTTTATGAATGTTTTCTCTAGATCTGTGAGGTATCGGAAGGTTATTTTCATCAGAATTGCATTAAATTTGTATAATAGTTAGAGAAGTATGGCCATTTTCACAGTGTTTGTTCTTCCTATCCATGAGAAAACTATATATTTCCATTTTCAAAAATCCTATTCTATCCCTTTTTTCAGAGCATTGTAATTTTAAATGTGTAGATCTTTTACTTCAGTGGTTAGATTGAGTCCTAATAATTTCATTTTCAGGAATGCTAAGGTGAAGTGTATGGGTTTCCTAATTTCTTTCTCTGTGAGTTTGTTATTTGTGCATAAGAATGCTATTAACTTTTGAATGTTAACTTTGTATCCAGCTAAGCTAATGAATTTCTTATCAATTCTAGGAGTCTTTTGTGGAGTTGTTATCTGGAAATGATGACAATTTAACTTCTTCCTTCCTGATCCTAAATCATTTTATTTATCTCTGTTTTCTAATTGCTCTAGCTAAATGTTTCCAGAATGGTATTGAATAGTAGTAGGGAGAGTAGACATCCTCATCTAGTTCCTTATTTCAGAGTGAAAACTTTTAAATTTTTGTCTGTTTATCATTGTCTCAGTTACTCTTCTCTCATTTTTGGGACAAATACTGGACATCCAAAATGAAGGAAGGAAAGGTTTATTTAGCTCACAGTTACTGGAGGTTTCAGTCCATACTCAGCTGGCGCCAAGACAGAGAGACACATGGCAGAGAGCAGCAGTTCATGGCGGTGGAACAGTAACAATGACAACAGGCCAACAAAGGTAACAGAGGGCGAGTCTGTCTCTCTCTCTCTCTTATATTGCATTTAGGGTCTCTGCTCCAGATTGGGTATAGCATTCACACCCATAATCTCAGCAGCACTAAAACCTATAAGCTCTGTGGATCACCCATAATCCCAGTGGATCATGAGTTAATATCAAACTCTAGAAATCCCAGCCCCATGACTACATTAGTCTTTGGGGGGACAACTAGACACAAACCATCACAATCGTGATGTTTGCTATTTATTGGTTTGTCATAAATGGCTTTTATCACATTGAGATAAAGATCATCTAGTCCAGTTTTCAGCAGGGATTTTATCATGGATGACTGACTTTGTCAAAAGATTTTCCTGTATCTACTGAGATGATTATGTATTTTTTTGTTTTTTGATCTATTGATATGGTACGGTATATTTATTGCTTTGGATATGTTGATCCAACCCTGAAAAGCTGAGACGAATGCCATGTGGTCATGGTGTACAATCTTCCTGAGGATTTGCTGCATTTTATTTGCTAGTATTTTATTGGGAATTTTGTATCTGTTTTCTTTAGGGAGATGGACTTTTGGTTTTCGTTTTTGGTTGAGTCTTTCTCTGGTTTTGGTACAGAGAGTAATACTTGCTTCTACAAAAGAGATGGGAAGAACTGCTTTCTTTTCAGTTTTATTAAAGATTATGAGGGGTGATGGCATTGAACCTCCTCTAAATTTATTGCAGAATTCAGCTGTCAATCCATCAGCGTCTGGACTTTACTCTGTTGGTAGGCTTTTTAATTTTTTTTCTTCGTCCCTATTTATTCTTCTTCGTATTTTTGTTTTGTTTTGTTTTTGCTTTTTTGGTGGAACCAGGGATTGAACTTAGGCCCTTGTGCTTGCCAGGCAAGCACTTAATCTACTGAGCCATGTCCCCAGCCCAAAACTTGAGATGGATTTTTTTTTGTGGGGGGGAGTTCTGGCTCAGGATGCCTTAAGGGCAGGTCTGATAACGCTTGAATATCTGAGGATCCTGAGCCTCACTTCCTTTCCCTTATTTTAGTTGAACAGTTTCTTTCTGTTTCACAGTATATATTGCACCTTTCAAATTTTATTTATGCTCTGAGCATACAGTTGCTGGCACATTAGTGTGGTAATTCCTCAAAGCAGTAGAATTACAGTTCTCATTCAAGCTAGCTATTCTTCTTCTGGATATTTTTCCAGAACACCTAAAATCAGCGTTCCACAACAATATATGCACACTCACATTTATAGTATCACAATTTGTAACAGCTAGACCTTGGAAACAGCACACATGTCAATCAACTGAGGCATGAGTAAAAAGGATGAGGTATTCTTATACAATAGAATTATCTTAGCAATAAAGAAAGATGAATTTTCGTAAGTTAATGGATGCAACTAGACACCATATTCACAAAGGTAATAAATCAGACATGCATCGTAAACATCATATTGTCTCTATTGATAAGTTTATAATTACATTTTTATTTTCAGTAACCCAACTGATAATGGGTTATTCAAAGTTTTATATCTTACTAAGTTTTAGTAGTCAATAAATATTTAGGAAACTGTCCCTTCTGTGTTTTCCATCTTATGAGAGTAAAGATTTTCAAAGTAAATATTGGTGATCTTCTGAATTTCCACAGGATGTATAGGAATTTCACCATGTGCGTTCCTTATTGCATGAATTTGACTTTTTTCTTACAGTGTCTTAATAAATTTGGCTAAGGTTTTATCAATTTTGTTTATTCTTTCAAAGAACCAATTCTTCAATTAATTGATTCTTCTTTATTTTCTAAGTCCCCATTGCATTGATTTCTGCTCTGATCTTTATAATCTCCTCCCTTGCATGGGCTTAAGGCTTGATTTGCTCTTCCTTTTCTAGATTTTTAATGTGTAGCATTAGGTTATTGATTTGTACTCATTCTGTTTTCCTGATATGACATTTGAACACTCTAAATTTCTCTCTGAAAACTGCTTTCATTGCATCCCTTGGTTTTGGTTATTTGTGTATTTATTTTTGTTTGGTTGTAAATACTGTTTATTTTATTCTTACTTTTCTGTACATCATATTTTTTCCATGCTTGGGAAATTTTCTGCTATTACTTCTGCAATAGCAGTCTTTTTACATCATTTGTCTTGACTTCTGCTTTTTCGTTGATATATGTCAATATTATATTGTTTTGTTTGCATCCTCTTTCAGCCATTCAATTGTTCTTTCCTTATTCCCTGTTGTTTTTAAGAGATCTTTCCTTCACAATCACTAGATGCAATGCTTTCCTGAAGCTCTGAAGTCTGTTTTCAGTTTCACTCTATCAGTTTTGCTAGCTTTCTAGCAAAAATTAAATGGAAATTTTAATTTCTTGGATAGCTCTTTTAATACCTGTTTTATGCATTTGAATTTATGCCTATATTCTTCAATTAAGGCTTTCATCAGTTTTCTGTTCTTATATTTTAATTTATGTTTTCTTTAGATATGTTCAGAAATTCGTTCATTGTGGTTGCCATTTCTTTTTTTACCTGGGAGATTATTTCTCATCTGATTTCATCAATAACCTCCTGGAGTTGTTTCTTTACTTCAGTTGCTATCATTTCAGAAACTTCAGGTGGGTGGCTTTCCATTTGTTCTATGTTGATATCTCCTGGACTTATAATGGGTGGCCTGGGATCCTGGGACTGCATTTTTCTCCTTCATGTTGATATTTTCTATTTTCAAAAGAAATTTTTATTTTATTTTTTGTTATCTATGTCAGTTTTGGTGCTAGGTAGTCATATTACTAGGATCAAAATCTCTGCATTCTGATATCTGCAATCTGAGCAGCTACATCGAGGACAGCAATGTGTAACACAAAACCTACGATTGAAAACCTATCATCTTGGTGTTTAAATGTGTACCATTTCTAATGTCTTATCAATTCTTATACTCTCTTTAAAATTTAAAAAGAAAACAAGGATTAGAAATTAAGACATTTTGAAAGCAAGCCTTAATATTCAGTTATTTGCCCAATCTTGTATATCTGTTAATCTGAGCAACAGATTTGATGATAAAAATAGATGATACAACTACCACTGTTGAATAGATATTCCTCTTTTGAAAATCTGTAACATGTGTATTGTTGTATTTTACAGTTTCTGTCTTTTATTTTCTATTTGTTTTTCCTTCTATTTTTACTTTTCAAAATAAAATAAAATTAAAGTAGAAAAAAAGAAGCTTCTACAGGAAAATTCCATTCTTCAGGGATATCTTCTAATGTTAGATTCCTGGTCTGTGCCTGTCCCAAGATCCTACCTAAAATTGATTGACAGCAGGACGCTGGTTTCTGTTTGGCTCTGACCTCGGTCTGCAAGCATAGCGCTGTGGTGAGGTTATTACCCTAATTCTCAATACTGCTACCCAACTGACAACACATGATTACAACAGATGTGACAGCCTAGTTTTAGTGCTACAACTAGCAATGATTATAGCATCAAATAAAATTTAGAAATTGACACTGTGTTAACTATTGATTTGTGCTTTAGATTATAGGAGCAAAGTCCATTCTATAATTATATAACAAAATGAATGATAAATTAGGATTTTTTTTGGGGGGGGTGGAACCATGGATTGAACTCAGACCCTTGTGCTTGCCAGGGAAGCAGTTGTTCCACTGAGCCATCTCCCCAGCCCCTAAATTAGTAATTTGTATGCAAACTGCTTCCCCGTGCTAGAGTGAATTTCCTCTGGGCTTCTCTGGCCAAGTCCTTTGAAAAATCCCAGGCATTTTCCATGGCGTTGCAAAGTGAGATCAAGGCCAGCCTGAACTGCATAACGACACTCTGCCTCCAAAAGAAAAAATATCTGAGAAAACACAAAATTGTTAAAGCCAAAAAGCATTATATTTTGTGGCCAGGAAGCAAGGAAAGAGAACTGTGCCAAAAGGTATGGGCAAATGACTAGATACATTGATCTTAAAATCACAGTTACATCATTTACACCAACACACTGAGAAGTGTGCCATTCCGGTTCCCAAAGGAGTTTTCAAGCTAATGAACCTGATAGCCAAATTTATGACTCCAATTATACCTCTTATTAAATTTATACCCAAACACAGGTATTTAAAATTATACTTACTCTCTAAATAAACATACTGCCATAATTCTGCCTGACACACTATAACTATTCAGCATATGACTAAAACAGAACTATTTCCTTCCCAGATTCTCAACAGTTCTAGTATTGCTTTAAAGTCCAAGTTCAAAATCTCCTACATGCTGTCAAGCTCTGAGATTAGCATACAAGTAATAATTTTTAAAAAGCAAATTACATAATCTACATAATCCCAAAGTTTTGTCGCAGAGCACAAACGTTTCATTTCAAAATGGAGGAATAAGGAGATAGAAAGCATACTATCAAAGGAAGACCAAAACCCAGCAAGGCAACTGTTAAATCCTGTAATTCCATAGCTAGCATGCTCTGTATGCAGTCATAAAATGTGAGTTTAAGAGTGCTTGGCTGGCTCTATCCTTACGGCATTTTGAGTCGTAGCCTGCATAGCCTCCCTCTGTGCTGGCTCGCTCGTGTTAGTGTCTGTTCCTTGGCTGGTGTTCCACATGCAGGCATCATGGACATCCTGCGGGCTCTTCCACAACTTTGGCTTCATTCGCAGTGCTTCGCATTCGTACTTTTCTGGAACTTAATGCAGGGCCTCTCAGCTCTTGTTGTGAGCTCTTGTTGTGAAATGTGGGTGAGCACTTCCCAAATGTCCCAACTCCTGTGTGCTGTGAGCCTACATGAAAACAGCATCAACTTGGTGACCCAGGGGCTTTGTCCTCCACTGAAAAGTGTGCGCTTTTGCAACATTTCACCTAGGATGTTCCACCCTTTCCAGCCCCTGACTTGCCCTCAAGGCATCTTTTTCTTGTCACAGTTCAAAGTGTTTTATGTCTTTTAAATGAACCAGTCACTTCAGCAGCAGGTTTAAGTGTTACACAGACTTCTCTCCTTGCTAAAAGTTTAGAATCTTTGTCTCTTTTTCTCTCTCTGTTCTCACTAAAACTAGCCAGCAGTACTGATACCGTAGAGTCAAATGATAGAATACCTTGAATTTTTTTTAAATGTATTTAGTACAGGGTCTACAGGGTCTCACTAAGTAGATCGGACTCCCAGTGATCCACCTGTGTCCAGCCTCCCAAGCACAGGGATTCCAGGCTTGCGCCACCACGCCAAGTCTCAATTGTGTCTCAGTGTGCCCTGAGGATAAGGATGGCACCGCACGCTGGGGATCGAACCCCAGCCACTGTCCTCTGCCTAAGCAGGTGCTTTAGTCCACTGAGCTATCTGGCCAGCCCTGAATGTTTGTTTGACAGATCAATTAGTGTATCAACTTCATATACTTCCTTAAATAGTCTTAGAACCTGAGAAGAAAAAAATTACCAGAGTGTAACATCAATGTCTTGAAGTCCACTACTGAATACAGTGCTTTTTCCTAAAAGAGGCATGATTTCCCTGGTCTTACTGTCTCACTTGCTATAAATATTCTTATCTTCCAAGCTCTGATCAGCATCATCCATTATCTCTGCTTGCAGGATTCCACACCTACTGTAGTCCACAAACTCAAGTCATCCAAAATTCCTCCTGCAGACCATTTCCAGAGACTTTTTAACCATACTGTCAGATCACAGTTACAAATACTCCTTCACTTTTACACTCTTTGTTAATTTTATTTAGCTTTCTTATCACTGTTACAAAACTACCTTACACCCAAACTAAAATGCAGAGAAAGTGAAACGTGGCTTATGGTTTCAAATGGTATTTTTTTGTCATTGATTTCTTCAAGGATAGAACATTATGATGCAAGGGTTTGGTGGGGCAAAGCTGCTCACTTCATCCAGCTGCAAAGGAAGCAGAGCAAGACCCCCAGAGAGAAAGAGATAGCAGCGCCTCACGCAGGTAGTCCCACAAATGTGATTTCCTGGTACCACAGGTGGCTCCCAAATAATCATGTTCACAAACCAGCTTAACTGTTACATTCAGTAACAGTAAGGTGTCAGGACAAAAGGTTAATATAAAAAGTCATCCACTTGCCTATTTATCAGCCCTAAACAAGGAAAAGCAGAAATTATTAACACAATATTATTTACAATAGAACCTTGAAATGCATAGGTATCAATCTGATAAAATCTGTTCAGATTTATTTTAAGGAAAATCACAAAAGTCTAATGAAATAAAGAATTAAGGAATGAACTTTTTTTTCCACCCATAGTTAAGCAGAAAGCTTCGAAAGTGTATTCTTCACACCATTACCTATAGATTTAATACAATCCCACTCAAAATCACTGAAAGCCATTTTGTGATTGCAAAAAGAAAGAGAGGATCTTTGGCTGCAACAGGAAAAATATAACTTGAGTACAATTTTCTTTCAGTCTATGGGATCATGCCCAATTTTCTCAACCAAGTACCCTGATTATTCCTTACTTTTATCTCCTTGTTGAAACAAGATACTGAATGCTCAATATTAAGGGAGGAAAGGGTTAGTTAGCTCAGAGTGTGTGGAGGGTTCAGTCTGAAATCAGCTGGATCCAAGGCAGGGTGGCAGAGACTACACTTCAAGGTGGCAGAAGAGAGCAAAAACAACAAGGACAAAAAGAGGGAAAACAAGACTTTTCCTTCCTTACATTGTATGCAGGCTACCTGCCCTTGGGTAGGTGTAGCACTAACACCATTTTTGTGCCCTCCTCTTGCACTGGTACAGAGGTCTAGGGTCCCCTTGCTCAGTCACGTAAACTTTTAAACTTGTCAAGTTGACAAAATGAACAATACTCTAGAGTGGTAAATGTATGTCCTCTACATCCCATGATGCAAAACTGCTAAGTTACCCAGTTAAGCTTCTAGGTTTCTCAATTTGTAGCAACCAATCAATGTTTAAAATCCACTTATTGTTCACTTGGCAACCAGATACATCTCTTTAAACAGGTTTCCAGACACAAGGATATGCCTGTACTTATCATTTTACAACTTGAACATTATAACAAATATTTTAAAAATTTTAACCAGTATTATGTCTATCAAAATTATACTGCATTTGCAGTACAACATTCTATCCCTGGACTCTGAAAAACTCATGTCCATCCCTTTAGTTAAAGGGCATTCAGTCCATCTCCAAGAGTTGCCAAATTCCTCAAGTTTCAGCACAGCTGAAAAGTCCAAGTTTCCAGTCTCCTCCAAGATGCCAAGCAAGCACTCCTCTGCAAGACCCTGTACAAAGTAAAGTTAAATAATCACACCATTTAATGGTACATGATAAACCCTTTCACTCCACAAGTGACAAACAGGAATAAAAAAGGCGAGAACCATGCAGTCCAAAGCCAGAAGGGCAAACAGTAACTCCTGAAGTTCTACATGCAGTATTCAAGGCAATTTGTGGCCCATCATGAACCCCAAAGGGCTTGGAAGGCTTTGCCCATATGGTAGTTGTGGTGGTAGTGGCTTCCATGTCCTTTCTCTTGGGCTGCTTTTGCTCCCTCTGTGCAAGTTTCCTTAAATAACCCACATTTCTGGGACCTCCAATACACATGTGGCTTCACCATCACAACTTCACACTTTGTCATATCAGGGGCCCACTACTGGCCTCCCAGGCCTTTTTAAATCTGGGTAGAAGCCTTCTTAACCCCATAAGTTTTGCAATTTGCATGCATCTAATATCAGCATCATGTAAATGATACCAAAGTCTGCTGCCATCTCAAGCAGTATCCAGTCTTAGGCAGTCTCTGGATCTGAGAAAAATGTAGACAAACTTTCTCTCAACGCATAACATTAATCACTAGGAGGCCAACAGCCATTACACTCATTCCTCCCAGCAGGAACCCCCTGAACCTGGTCTTTGCCTGCTTTCTGGTTTTATTTTTTTATTTATTTCTTTCTTTTTTTCTTTTCTTTCTTTTTTTTACAGCCTCCGAAGAGCTGGGAGGTTGGATTACAGGCACATGCCACCATGCCCAGTTTCAATTGCAATTTCATCATGCCTCGGGGGCGGGGCCAGCACGGAAGGCCCAGGGATTGAACCCCTGGCCCCTGTGCATGCTTATAGGCACTTTAATCCACTGAGCTATTTGGCCAGCCCAGATTTCTGGGTTTTTTTGAGCTCTTACCAGAATCTCCCAAACAGCACAGTATTTTCATCCCTCATATTGTATGCAGGCTACCTATTATTGCAGCACTCATACCATCTCCTTGACCTTCTCTTGCACAGGCTCCGGATATGTATAAAGTAAGGTCCCTGAGCCCTGCCGAGTCGCTTAAACTTTTAAACTTTTAAAGTTGACCAAATGAACAGTATCCTAGGATGTAAGGGCAAATCCTCAACTTCCTCAGATGGAGAACTGCTGAGATACTTAGTAAAACTTCTAGACTTCTCAAGTGGATCATGGCTTCCTGGTTCCAGTGCAGATCTCTCAGCCACTGGCACAGATCCTTCCCTCTGCTGGCAAGAATGTCTGTCTCCCATCATGAAAAGCACTTGGGCCTTTCATGCTAGATCTTGGTAGGGACTAAGTAAGAGGCAGCCCAGGGATCCAGGTATCTGGCAGGATTATTTGAGTCTCAACATGTGCAGTGATCATTTGCACTCTTCTATATTTGAGTTTTTGGGTGATTATTACAGGATAATAATATAAATTATGTATTCAATATTAAATATATTCATTTGCAAACCCTGACAAACAAAAGTAAAAATGATTTTAAATTACCACATATATGTCTGATATTTTTAAATAGTAAAAAGGTTCATTCTTTGTTGGAGAAATTCTGTCTTCCATGACAAAGAACATCTGAAGAAATTCAGGACCACAAAAATAAAGCTATAGTAGGTAATGACAGATATCTAGACAGAGATAAAAGTGACCACAATACCAAAAACAATACAAAGAAACCATCAGGCAAGGAAAGCAATTAAACAGAAAGAAAGATAAGCAAACACAAGAAGATAACATGACAAAGACAAGCCAATGCATATCATTTATAACCATCAGTGTAAATGGCCTGAATTCATCCATGAAAAGAAAGAGCCTGGCAGTATAGATAAAAAAAAAAAAGCCAGCAATATGCTATGTAGAGAAAACACATTTAACTCTTAAAGAAATTCAAAGACTGAAAGTCAAAAGATGGAAAAAAAAAATACTCCATGCAACAGCAACTCAGAAAAAAGCAGAGGTGCTTTTCTACTTTTCAAACAATGTAAATTTCAAGCCAAGAATGATCAAAAGAGTTAAATTTGGTTATAGCATACTAAGGGGAATATGTTAGAGCAAGAGATAGCAAATTATAAATATGTATGCACCAAACATGGCATCAGCAAATTATACCCAAACACACATTAATAGACATGAAAAATCAAATGAGAAATAACACAATTTTATTTTATTTATGTATTTATTTATTTTTTCTGGTACCAGGGATTGAACTCAAGATCCTGCGCTTGTCAGGAAAGTGCTTGTTGTACTGAGCTGCCTCCTTGCTGCTCCCCACAAAAAAGCACATTTAATAGGGAAGCGTAAAACTCCACCGTCACAGATAGATCAACCAGAAAAAGAAAATAGAAAAAAAAAAAAAAATCACTCCAGAACCAAATCTGTGAGCCAATGAACTTAGTAGATTTTTTTTATTTTTTATCTTTTTATTTTTGTGGTACCAGTGGTCAAACACAGGAACTTGTGCTTGTCAGGAAAGTACTTATTCCACTGAACTATCTCCCTGACCCCAAACTTAGCAGATATTGACAGAGATTTTCATCCAAAAACATCAGAATGTACATTCTTCTCAGCTGCATGTGGGAAGTCTCTAAAATAGACTACATACTAGCCAATAGAATGTGCTTAAGTAAGCGTAAAGGAATTGAAGTTATCTCATGAATACGGTCTGAACATAGTTCAATGAAATTGGAAATCAATGATGAAAGAACTACTGAGAATGCCATAAACACATAGGCATTAAATAACTCACTGCTGTACAACCAGTGGGTCACAGATGAAACTAAAGAAGAAATTTAACAATATCTATAGCGAGAATACAGATAAAATTGGAAACTGAGACACAATGAAAGCAGTCCCAATAGGGAAATTTATAGCAGCAAATTCTCACATTAGGAAAACAGAATGAGCACAAACAAGCAACCGAATATTGCCCCTCTAGGTTCTAGAAAAAGAAAAGCCAGACAAGTCCCCACAAAGGAAGAAATTATAGATGTCATCAACGGAGAAATTCATGCTTGAGAATAAGAAGACAGTGCCAAGAATGAATAAATCAAGGATTTGTTTCTTTGACAAAATTTTTAAAAAATGAAAACCATTTAGCCAAACTTATCAAGAAGAGAAAAGTCTCAGATTCATGCAGTGAAGAATGAAAATGACGGAATTACTGGAGATCCCATGGAAAGTCAAAGATCACCAATACCTACTTCAAAACTCTTTAACTCTTATTGGATGGAAAACACAGAAAAGTGGACATATTCTTAGGTATGTATGAATTACCAAAGTTTAACAAAGAAGATATAAAAATTTTCAATAACACAATTTCAAATAATTATATTGAAAATATGATTAAATCTTACCAATCTCAGGTCCAGACAGATTCACTGCTGAATTCTACAATAAATTTAGGGGAAATAAATAGTGCAAATATTTCTCAAACTCTAACAAAATTAAGAGGGAAATAATACTCTCTGACTTATTCTTGGTGGCAAGTATTGCCATAATACAAAAGCCAGGGAAACACTCAACCAGAAAATAAAACTACAGGCCAATCTCTTTAAGGAACATAGATAGAAAATGGTCCATAAGATGCTAGCAAACAGAATGCAGCAAAGTATCAAAAAGATGATACACCAAGACCAGTTTGGATTTGCCCCAAGAAACCATGGATGTTTCAGAATATTCAAGTGCAATACACCATATCAACAAAGCTAAAGCCAAAAATCGCATGATCATCTCAATACATGCAGAAAAAGGTTTTACACAGTTCAACACCTATTCATGATGAAAACCCTGTAGAAAACTGTAAGAGAAAGTCTTTATCTTAATCTGATGAATGTCTTCACTGACAAAGCAACACACAACATTATACTGAAAATATATTGGGCCGGGGAAATGGCTCAGTGGAATAAGTGCTTCCCTGGCAAGTGCAAGGGCCTGAATTCAATCCCCGGTTCC
>NDGM011255256.1:0-14754 GCA_002564305.1 Octomys mimax | reverse complement strand
ACTTTGGGATTACAAATATTGGCTTCTTGGACCGAGACGAGGACCTAGAAGTGTCTCCTACAGGGATGCAAGTAAAGACGAGACACAGGAGGTAGTGACAGGGAAAAATGTATGGGGATTAGATAATCAGAATTAAGAAAAACCTTGGATGGGAAAATTAATGCCTCTCAAGCAGGGCTGAGTGTGCCAGAAATTGTCATGAGGGCTACGCAAACTAGGGCAGTGAGAAATCAGCTGAAAGTAGCGTTTCCAAACTGGAGAGATACTATGATATGTTTTAATGAGAAGGGAGAATGCATATTTTGGTCCAATAAGTTTGGAGGCCTTGAGCAAACGCTATTGGGCAGATTCCTTAACACCACTGAGAAGCCTGACCTATCCACCATAGTTACAAGTCTCCAAGGAAAGGGATACTATGCAGTGTCCTCATTAAATCAGGTTTTTTACAGAAATCTTTGGGAGATACTCTGATACTCTGAAGAGCACACAGTGAAAAAGAAATACTAGATGTAGCTGCCTGGACTTAGTGCAGATGGTTAATGAATGTTTGGGTTTTAGAATAAAACCTTGTGCTTAGAGTCTAGTCATAAGTAAACTAGCTAATTTAAACTGAAGGTCTCAATCCAATTTAGGAAAGAGGGTAAAGCTAATCTCAGAAGCTTTCCTCATGCAGTAAATCCTGTTTTTGCATATGACCACACTGGCCAAGTGTTCTGCCCTGGAGGGAGAGCTCTACACTGCACCAGATTCTGTCCTCTGAATGACTGGCTATGAAAATAGAATGTGTGTAGCTCATTTCAGAAGCAAAATAAGGAACAAGAGTTGTCATACATCGGGGGCCCAGTTTCACTGAAGAAAATAATTCCCACTGCTACCATATACCAGCTGCCATACAATTTTACAATTTAATCCTAAGCACAATTCCCACTTGAAAAGTAATGCACCTAGAGATCAGGTAGAATAAACAATGCTCCCCAGAGCTCTCTCCAAGTAAGCAGTACAGGCAGGATTCAAGCAGGCCTGGCAACCTACAGAGCCCGCAAGCTGACCAACTGGTGTGTAGTGCAGCTGCTTGATAGTGCAGAAAGCAGTGGAGAACCAGCAATCTGGAGCAGGAGGCAGAGATCAGGTTTATTAGGGACTTGTTGTGTCATATGTACAATAGAAGTGGCCTCTGCAGAGTATCTGCATGTCTTCCCACCCCCCAGTTGAGCTGCCAGATATCTCAGCCCTGGCCAAAACTTACCTACAATTTCATGAGAGACCCACCTGCGAAACAGCCAATGAATCTTTCCAACCTTTCTGGAGGGATAAGAGGAAATACCTATTGTAGGTTTGTTTTTTGTGTTTGTGTTTTTGTTTTTGTTTAAATCAGATTTAAATAAGGCCAAATTTAACAATAAAAAAGCAGTGTTTATCAAACAGATAAGTAAAAGAAGCATAATAGCCTAAACAACAGCCTCTCAAGATAGAGAATTTAAGATTATAAGACCTATTAGAGAAGTAAAAAAGTATCTTACATGATTCCAGGATCAAAATTTTACATGTCCATGACTAACCTGGGCTGTTTCTCAAGAGGAGGAGAGGAGGGAGGAGGGATACAAAGGAAAAGAAGGCACAAGCCTGGCTGAGTGTGCACTGGGTATCAGGTTTTATTAACAGTCTGTGAAGTAGATAACATCGGCTCCATTTTGACTTGCCTTATAAAATCCTCTCAGCTCAGCTTTTAGGGTATATGTGTGCATGTGTACGTGTGTGTGTGTGTGTGTGTGTGTGTGTTGAAATTTACATTACAGCCTGGGAAAGATTGAAATGGGAGGATGAAGAGCAGGTGATAAGTACAGCGATGCAGCTGGATAGGGGAGAAATCTTCTAATGTTCTATGACACCATAAGACAATAATGATTGCCAGTGATTAATTGTACATTTCAAAATAGTAGAAAGCATTTCAAATGTTCCCAACACAAAGAGATGATAAATGTCTGAGGTGATGAATATGGAAATTATCCTGACCTGATCATTCATTACACACTGTAGACATATACTGAAATGTAGCCCAGTATCTATAAATATGTACATTTACTATATGTCAGTTAAAGATTAAAGATGTATTTGAAAAGGAACCTTAAAATCTAGATTACCTAAAACAAATTAATCAATAAATTATACTAATTCATCACGATTTAATTCAAATTTTTAATTTGAGAAGAAATGAATATTTTAAGTTCAAAATGAGAGGATATTGCTCTTGCACAACATTTTATACAAATCAAAGAAATGTTCTAATCATTAACACTAAGCTTATCTTACAGTTTTGTAAGGAAATGACAAATCCAGAAATTACATGTTGACAGTGTGTCATTTAAGCTGTATAAATTGCCTCTTCTAAGGCTTAGTTTCCAACTACTTAGAAAAGAAGCAAAAGAAAAACTAGGCTAAAAGACTGTCATTTGGGGAACAGAAGGGTCAACATAAATGTAGGGCCAAGGAAATTTTACTCTCAACTCTTCGCACCAGTGAAACACTCCACAAAAGAACATTCAGACAATTGCATAGGGTCCACTAGGGGGAGCAATAATGACTTCCACTGTCACCCAAAGCAGCTGAAGTTTCACATTTAGATAATATGCAGCATAAATACTGTGTTAAAGCTAGAAGGACTCAAAAGAACACTTACCCAATTTTGCTTACTTTAGAGATGATGAAACAGGATTCATCAGGACAAAGTGATCTGCAAAGACATGGTGAGCCAGTAAGTAAAGGAAAGCTAGAAAAGGCTAGGCTGTCTCCACTGGAGCTACAGCTATGCCTGGCACTTAGTAGACTCCTAGTGAATTGGGTTAGGCTGTGATGCACCATCCTAGAACAACTTCAATGCCACCAGTGCTTATAAGGGCTTAGAGCCTCCCCTAAAAACCTGATGCAATCACGTTGTTCACTGCAAGCCCCTAGATTGGGGTTGAGTGGTAGCGTAGCACTTAGTCTCCCTTGAACCAAAAACAAGGAAGCTGGGAGCATCATCCTTCCCTTGCTTGGATCATGATCCAGTTGCCTACTGTAGTATATAAAACCACTCAGAACTCAATGGCTTATAAAGAACAGTCATTATTTTGCATACAGACATGCAATGTGGGCAGCAGTCAGCAGGGACAGCTCATCTGTACTCCACACAGTGTCACAGAGGGCAGCTCAGCCAAGGGCTGGAGGACTCATGTTCAGCATGACTCATGGCTGGCCGGTGGGAGCTGGCTGGCATCGGAGGCGTAGCTAGGTCATAGTGCTCCATGGGCAGGCTCCTTCAGCTGCTCTGGCTTGGTGGCTGGGCTCCCAGAGTAGGGTGCTAAGAGAAAGCAAGCGCAGGCTGCCAGCTTCTCACAGCTGGGCAGGGGATCTGCACAGTATGACTTGCACTGTGTTCAGTTGGTCAAACTGTCATAAAGCCCTGATTCAAGGATATGAGACCAAGTTCCACCTTTTAGCAAAACAAGCGTCAGAGAATTGATTGGCCATTTTTAAACCATTAGAGATATTTTTTTCTTACTGCAAATATAATTCCAGTTGGCTGATATGGGAAATAATTGAGCATTATTAGAGATAAGTCATACATATCAAAATTAAAATCTCTTCAGAGGTACTAATCCCTTCACTGTATACTATCAGTTCAGACAGACAATAAACCTATAATTAATGTTCAATCTTTGCCTCCATTTACTCTTCTACAAAGGGGATCATAATAAGCTCCCTTGTAGGAAATGAGAAGGGTTATTTACAACTATAAAAGCAAAATGTACTTATAATTGTTGTAGTAGATGCTTATTAATAGTGAATTACCTGTAAAATGTCCTATACAAGTGAAAGGTATAATCATTCAGTGCTTAAATAATTGTGCAACAGAGCCTTTGAAGGTTGTTTAGACAACTACCCATGCTGGAATTGTAGAAGCCATTAATTAATTTTGCTGAACCTGCAGTTAAATATCAATCCTAATTTTTAAAAGGATAATTATTATATAATACTCCTAAGCATTTGATAAGGTTGACAAGAAAAATATTTGTGCATTTTTAGCTTTAACAAAAGAAACAATATTTGATGAATGCCATAGAGCCTTAGAACCCCTTTGCAAATAAATAATGTTTTAGAATGTATTTTTAGGTCAATAAATGACATATTCAGTCAGGTTGCCCAGCAATGGTCCTATCCAGGGATTGAACTGTATCTTAGATTAGACCCTTTCTAATAATATTTAGAAATACTTACTTGCCTCTCTTATTATAACAAACAAAAATTTCCAAATTTAACTAAGTAATAGGAATGATTTTAAAACTAGCTGTTTGTGAGGAAGAGCCAGTCAGTACTTTATTTAGTTCACAAGCACAGTAACCAGTTGAGATTTTCTCACTGGGGTCCCAGGAGGTAAGTAAAATGACTTTCTGTGAGGCAATTTAGACCACAGAAAGCAGTAACGTCCTCAACTCAGCCACTTAAGGAAAGATTGGTTAAATAAGATGAGATTTGTCCTCACTAAAAATGGGACCTACAGCTGGGAGGTTGGTTCCTCAGGAACCAGAGGGGAGAGAGCTCTATTACCCAGTTAGCATTCTTACTGCAAGAAAACAAAATGACTGGAGATATGAGTCACACCCAGCCAGGCAGCAGACCTCATTTGTGTCTCTATTTTATGTTCACATAGTAGTTTACAAAGCAATATTCATTTCAATGTCATCCACTTCCCTCACTTATGTTTTTGCACAAATCATCTACAGGCTCCTAAGTTTCACATGGAGGGAATTATCTGGAGTACTCTAAGCTTATTTTCAAGGATTTCCAAAAGGGTATACTGGGTGTGAACTTTTTAAAATCCAGTTAAAAATATGATGCCCTGTTCCCTAAATCAAATTCTGTGTGAGACAAAATCCAAACAATCCAAGCTCAGTCACAAGAAATGCAGCCCCTACCACAGCTTAGCAGAGAAGCCCCACCCTGGATCATGTGATGGCCCCTTAATGTCTTCTCAGGCAAGTTTCTTGCTTTCCTTTACTCACCATGGCTTAGGAGATTCTATGACTCTATATTTCATTACTGTCCTGAAATACCCAAAGCTAAGTTATAGTTTCTTTATAAAGAAAATAGGTTTGTTTCACTCAGAGTTCTGGAAGTTCAGGGCCCCAGCATCAGCTCAGTCCTGGTGATGGCTTCATTATTAGTGGCTTCACCACAGTAGAAGCACAGGTAGGAGAAATAGATCATATCACAAGAGGCAAGGAGCTATCCAGGGACAAGTCTCTGACTTTATAATGTTTAAGGGTCATAGTATAACTAACTAATTTCTCACAAAAACTACCTTGCTCTCTTCTGAGGTCACTACCTGCAGTGACATAAGGATCAGAGACTCTCTTGGTTACTTTTCACTCGTTTCTGGGACAAAATACCAACACCCAAAATGAAGGATGAAAAGGTTTATTTAGCTTACAGTTAGTGGAGGTTTCAGTCCACACTCCACTGGTTCCAAGGCAGACAGCAGCAGTTCATGGCAGCAGAAAACAATGAAGAGCAGAGGAGCAGCAGCTGCAGTGTGCATCAAGACTCTCTCTTCCTTCTACATTGCTGGTGAAGACCAGTGCTCCACCACAAAGATTGGAGCTCCTCTGAAGAGGCACAGCTGTGAAGTAGTGGGGTGATGATCAGAACTCCTCTCAGGAAATGGGGTGCAGAAGCCTTCTTCAACTCCTTTATATACCCTTTTTGTGCTAAGTCACTCTGGGGCAGGTCCTCTCTGTCCTAGGGCAGATGCCCCACACCCCAGGGCATGGAATCCAGGGATCTAGCCAAAAGCTTCTGGCATCTCAAGTTGACACCATGTAGCAACCACCACACCTACCAATCATGACCAAGTCTTAAAGGTCTCTCCACCTTGCAATACCTACTGGGACTCAATCCTTCAACACAAGGCCCTCTGGGGCACAGTCTGCATCCAAGTGCAGCAGAAATAAGGGTGAAGTGCTTGCTGAGTGATCCTTAAAAAGGAAAGCAAAAGCTAAATCCCACAATGAATATACAGTAGATTTCAAATTGTAAATATAAGGGCCAGCGAGATAACTCAGTGGACTAAGTTCCCACTTAAGCAAGCATAGGGACTGGGGTTAGATCCCAGGCACCACAGGCCACTCTGGTCACACCACTTGCGCACACTGAGCAGGCCACCAAGACTGGGCATGGTGGCACATGCCTGTAATCCCAGCACTGGGGAGGCTGAAAATAGGAGGATCGCTAGAGTCCAAGCTGCATAGTGAGACCCTGTACCAAATACATTTAAAAAATAAAATTAAACAAATTGTAAATACATATGACAAAAGAAATTCATGTAATTTTTAACAAAGAAGGAAGAGGAGAAATTAATAGTAGGAGGCAGCATTCATAACACCAGGACCAAATCACTAACTACAGTCAGAAAATGAGGCGCTGCTCAAATGATCTCGTGGATCCAGAAAGTTTCGGTGACATCCACCCAGCTACTAACAGCCCCGCCTTGTGATGGTGACATCTATTCAGCATGACTGGCCAGAAAGGAAAGCCACGCTCATGGTTTGAGTCACTGATGTTATATAAAACATTTCCCTTCATTTGCTAATGTCGAAATATCCTGTCACTTGTTAAATTATAAATTAAGAACCAATTTTTCAGTATGCCCTCACCACGATGCAGAGAATTAAAGCAATTGTGAAGGAACAGAGAAACACGGGTTGACTGTAGATTTTCTGAAATGCATCCACAGAACAATGAAGAGCTTTCTTTTTAATAGCTGAAGCAAGAAGTAAAAAGAAATGACTGAGCTATACGAAAAGGTGGAGAGCCGGACTCCTTTCTCAAGAGGGTTTTAATGTTGAAATAAAAAGCACTGGGTAACCCTTGTTTCCTCCCGTCAGGAAACCAGGGCCACCCACCTTCATGCTGCTGGTCACTGTAACCGATGTCCCCCACAATAATAAAAATTGTAACGGTGAAACTTTTCAATTCACACTTCCTAAAACTACAGGCTGAACAGCTGCTAGAAAGATTAGTGAAGCCGGTTTTGTTTCAGATTTGGACTGCACTTAACACTGCTTCCGTCGACTTACACTTGAATGGGAGAGGGTCGTTCTCTTTGATGAAATCTTCCTTTGTTGCAGTCCCTATACTCAAATATTTTAAGTCTAGCCTAGATTTTGAAATAAGAGCAGGCCTGCAAAATATTCTGGATTCCCTATAATTGCTGGATGCTCAATAAGACTTACACACATAACAACCCTCACTAGATGGATTTTTTTTTAATTTTTAAATTATTTATATTAGCACAAATTTGCTGCACATAACGATTACATTCATCGTGGGGAGGAGGGACTCCAAAATAGCGACTTGCCAATCAGACAAGGTCTGTGGGAAGCCTAAGTAGCACTGACAAGAAGTCTAATATTCTCTCACATTTTGGGTTTAAAAACTCTTTTAATGACCAGTTCTTCTGGCCTCCTCAGCCTCCGGCCCCTACGCCACCACCACTAAGGAGTCAAGAAAGGACCTATGATCAATTTCATCCCCTAAACATTTATTTTACCTCTACTCGGCTTATCCAGTTTGTTAGTAACAGATATGTTTAAATGTTTTCCAACATGTCTCACACAAACATAGAATGGTTTTCTTATCTATGATTTCTTTCCACACAAAACAAACTATTTTCCCTAAACCTCGAGTGAAAGCCTTCCCTGCTCCTGTGTGAGGCAGATGCCCATTCACCGTGCAAGCTCATGCTCTGGCTGTCAGATATCCTTACACGACGAGTTTTCTAATCACAACAAGGTTATTTTTAAGCTGTCTTATTTTTCAGGAAAAGAAAAGGAATGATTCTTTAGCCATGTAATGCACATAACATCTGCAAACAATGGGAAGATATAGTTTTAAATGAAAAGTATCTTTTCTCAGTGCTCAAATGGCAGCAGTGAAATTTTCAAAGTTCAAAGGCTGGAGTTGCCAATGAATACTAGGAGTCTGAGGGTATATACAAGAAAAGTAAGATAATGTCACCAGCTTTATTCTTACTGACCTTAAGTATAGTTTCATGCAGCTCTTAGAAGTTTCTGCGTGGATCAGATGGTCAGGGCGCTCTAAAATCCTCACAGGTTTTTCTTCCCTTTTCTTCTTTTCATCGCTATCAGAATATTTCCCCTTTCATATACTATTATAGGATCTTCTACTGTTGAACTATTTCTTACAACATGTTCTTTCTTTGTTCAACTGAATTCCTTTCAATATCTGAAAAAGTGATAGCCTCATTTTATTTATATAAAAGAAACAGGTGCCAGAATAAGGCTTCTTGTATTGGAGTCTCGGTTTTAGCACTTGTTAGTTGTATGACCTTGGGGAGGTTACTGAACCTCTTTGGGCCTCAGTTTCCTCAAAATGAGAACAATAAAAGAACTTGGAGGGTTGCTAAAGATTCCATTCTAATAGGTAGACAATGGACTTAATAAGATTCATTATGTTGTACTTAGGGAATGCTAAGTACTGACAAGTCATTGAAAATACTTTTTGGAAATTGATGTGATTATTTTCTAATACTGGTTTTTAATTATATTGCTAGCATATCCTTTCCAAACTTACATGTCCTTTACATTTCTGTCATTTCGTGTAGTCTTTTTCTTCATTTACTTCATCTGAATCACTTAGGAATTCGATCTTTCTCAATCATATCACTTACAAGTGGTTCCAGCTCAGAATGGTAGCTGTCATGGGTACAACAACAATTAATCTGCAAAGAGCATATTTGTGGCTTTATGTGAGCTCTTTGGAAAACTAAAGTCACAGGACACTGGATTTGAATGTGTCTCCCACAGTTCAACTGTATTCCAGCACAATATGGGTCTCAATGTAACAGTGTGAAGGGGTGAGAATTTCAGAGGTGATTAGGTCAGGGGGCTCTGTCCTTATGAATGGATTAATAAGGTGGCCATATGTGTGGGTTCATTACCATGAGAGTGCATTATAAAAATGCGGAGCCCCCCACCGCTTACCTCCCTTGCCTTCTGCCACCTTCTCACCCTCTGCCAGGGAATGGTGCAGCAAGAATGCCCTTGCCAGATGCCGGCCCCTTTGACAGTGAACTTCAAGCCTCCAGAGCTGTGACAATATGTTTCTTTTCTTTATAAATCATCCAATCTCTGGCATTCTGCTGCAGCAACATAAAATAGAATAAGGCACAGGACAAACAGCCAACCTGAAATCTGGAGAGATACAGGGACCCCCAGTACTAATGAGAGGGGTACAATAGACAGAGACCAGGGCAACCAGACCTTCTGAGGGGTGACTGTTCCAGCAGTATGTGCTTTAAAACTAGAATAGTCTCAGTCCTTTTCTTCTCTGTCTTGTGCATTCTGTCTCCTCTTCTCCATGTCACTGGAAGAAGAATGGACAGGAGAGAAATGGCAAGAACATGCTAGGCTACACTAAAAAGCTGCACAAGGGCTAGTGGAACCACAGGTAATAATTACCTCCAAATCCAACATAACACTCAGACTCAGCCATTGCTTGGCAAGACATATAATGCACAGGTAACAAACTCCCTATCATGAATTTATCATTATGTATATCTGAAATGTTCTGGCAATTTTTTTCTAAAACTCAGTCATTGAGGGTTAACAAGATAGCTCAGCGGTCTAAAGCACCTGCTTAGGCGAGCTTAGGTAGGTGCAGGGGACCATGGTTCCATCCCCAACACCACATGCCGTGCCAGCCCCACCCTCAGGTGGACTGAGTCAGCCAAAAAAAAAAAAAAACTCAGTGATTGGCTACAATTTATAAATTACTTTCCTGGCAATGTAAGGAAGACCAGAACCAAGAACACTTTTGCAAGAGTAATTAAAAAAAAAAAAAAAAAACTTTGTTCATCTGCTTTATGGCATGCCCTAGGCATCCGAGTCCTTGTGTTACACCACAATAATCTAAAGCATCACCCCAGCCAGGGAGATAGCTCAGCGGTTTAAGCACCCATCTGGCAAGCACAAGGTCCTGAGTTCAATCCCCAGTATCAATCAATCAATCAATCAATCAAACCATCCCCCCATCTATATTGTTTTCTCAAAATTTACTTCTCCATCCATCGTGCTGTGACTACCAAATTTGACTTTCCCTGGTAGCTGTCTATCATGAAGGAATAATTATTGTCTATTTTTCAAATATATTCTTCATTATTATTTCAAGATAGGATTCAGGTTCCTTTGTTAGGGGATCATATAGAGCCATTGGCTCATTTCTAAAAAGTACCATTTTTCTCCCAGGCTTTTGATCAAAAGTGATATTCATAGGTCAAATCTGTGTGTACTATAGTGGAACAAATCAATACTATTCCTGCACTATTACCAACATGTTTTCATTTAACTTTTTTTTTCTATTTTATTTATTTATTTTTTTAATTTTTTTATTCATTTTAATGAAAAAATAGCAATGAGATAGTTTCAAAACAGGTTAGTAGGACAGTTACAATAATTAATACATTGCATATTGTTGCCTTCATAGTAGTTATCAGAGTACAAGATGCAGACATGATATCTTGTCTAACAATATTAGTTCAAACCTTTCTTCTCATTGAACTAAAAGAAGGTAACTATATATCTATCCTAACTATTTTATATATACATACTTTTTTCACTACAAAATGGTGCTTCATTTATATCCCCCTTTTTTGTTTTGTTTTGTCAGAGATGGGTGTTCCATTGTTGTTAGAGAAGCTTAATTTGCAGAAGTCTTTAAAGGAACTTTCATACTTAATGCCAGTTCAAATATTGTCATACTTGAATTCAGCAAAATAACATAATAGTTCTGCTGATAATTCATTACTATCATAACTTTTTATTTTAAAATCACAAAAAAATCAGAATTTATCCACAGTTCCATGATTTATGACTACACAAAAAATAAAAGTCTCTACCTAATCTGATCACTAAATTAGCTACTAATAATACTTTAGAGTATAGCCTTCCCAACTGTACCCATTTAGATATGTCAATATGTATATCATCACTTACAAGTTTAGATAAAAATATACATATCTAGATCTTTACAATATTACAAGTATATTTGCAGGTATCTACTCAAATTTATTTTCATATTGTTTGAAATTTTTTTCATTTGACACATTTGTGAGCATTAGTGTGGTCTTAATTATAAGTCTATTTTTGAAAGAACAGTTACTACTGTGTCTAGTACAGTGAGCACTCAGATCTTAGCTACGTCTCCATTAGTTCCTCCTTCTCCTAATGGTTCCATGCTTTCCCATTTATGCACGTACATCTTCCTACTGGGACACATTTAGTTTGCTTCTATTTTTTGTGTGTGCTAATAGTGCTGCTATAAACATTACTCTCCTCTGTGAAGGATAAATTTTAAGAACCAGAGGGGCTGGGTTAAAACATTTGTCTATTTAAATGTTTTATAGACATCCTAAAATATGGCCCTCACAGGTTTGTACCATCCTACTGTTCACCTGCAGTGTCTCAGGATGCCCATTCTCCTACCCTTATCCCCACTAACAGTATCTTATGTTCACTGGCTGTGTGTGTGTGTGTGTGCACGCGCATGCACATACGCGAATGTACACACATACATGCACATGAAAGTAAACTGTCAGTATAATTATCCATTTTTCTAATGGACTATATTGGGGATCTCTGTATAAAAGTCCAGTAAATCCTTTCCTTACCTAATGCAAATATTCTTCTCTGAATAATTTGGTTTGAATAATTTTCCATTAATTTTTGCCATAATTTTAAACATACACATTCAAATATCATAATTTTTCTCACTATATTCCTTTTTTATTATGTTTTACTGTTATTGCCAAATAATTATACGCCCTCTATGGAGTAGAATGGGATGTTTTGATATATGCTTATATGGTGGAATAAAATCAACATATTCATCATCTCGTACATTTATCAATATTTTCTTGAGATTAAAATATAATCTTCAGGCATCTTTAAAGTACACAGTACATTATTATTAATTATAATCACCATTTTATGAAACAGATCACCGAGAACCCACCTCCTATCTAGCTGAAATTTTGTGCCCTTTGGCACAAAATCTCTTTTTCTTGTCCCCTACCTAAAACAACACCCTACTTTCTTTCTATGAGTCTGACTTCTATTAGACTCCACATACAAGTGAAATCATATGCTAGCTGCCTTTCTGGGCCTGGATTATTTCCCTTAGCATGACACCCACCAGGTTCATGCATGTTGTCCTAAATAGCAGGATTTCCTTCTTCTTTCTATGATGTTTATCACATTTTCCGTATGCTTCCATCTATTAATAGACATGTTGATTGCTTCCATATCTTGTGAATAATGTGAATGATGTTGCAGCAGACAAGGAAGTGCAGATATCACTCCAAGATAAAGATCCCATATTCTCTAGATATTCACCCAGAAGTAGGATTGCTGGGTCATCTCGTACTTCTAATTTGTTGAGGAACCTCATATGGTGGTTTTTAATTTTTTTGAGGAACTTCCATACTGTTTCTCATTATGGCTATACTAATTTACTTTCCCACCAAAAGCACACAAGAGTCCCTTTTTCTCCCTATACTAACCAACAGTTACTGTCTTTCTTTTTTTTTTTTTTTTTTTAATAGCTGTCATTCTAATATGTTGGTGAGACTTCATTGTGATTTTAGTTTTCCTTTCCCTGGTGATTGATTATATTGAGAAAATGTTAACTTATATCTGTTGGCCATTGCATGTCTTTTTCTGAGAAATAGCTATTCAGGTCCTTCTCCCATTTCTAACTGGTGTTTCTGGCTGTAGATTTGATCTTCTTATATTTTGAGGCTATCAGCCTCCTAATAGATGGATGCTTTGTAAATATTTTCTCCCAATTTGTGCATTATCTCTTTATCCTAATAGGGTCTTTTATTTTGTTGTTATTTTTCCTTCTTACATTATTAAGGCTTCTTAGTTTTCTGACTGTACAGAGGCTTTGCTTTTGCTGGCTGCTTTTTGGGCCATATCCAAGAAATCTTTGCCCAGACCAATGCAACCCACCTCTTCTATTATATTTTCTTCTAGTATATTTAAAGTTTTGAGCTTGCATTTAAATCATTAGTACATTTTTAGCTGATTTTTTATATGGCATGATACCAACTTCATCTTCCTGCCTGTAGATATCCCATTTTTTCAATGCCACTTATTGAAAAGATTGCCCCTTCTCCATTGTGTTTTTGGCAGCATTGTTGAAAGGTCAGTTGGCTCTAAATGCACCTTTATTTTGAAGTTCTCTTTTCAGTTCCATTCGTCAATGAGTGATTTTTAACTCCACTAACCATGTGCTTTTGATTCCTATAATTTTGTAATAGATTTTGAGATCTAGTAGAAAATTGCTTTGAAAATCTGAGGTCCTTTGTGACTCTACATAAATTTTAGGATTGTCTTTTCTATTTCTTTAAAAAGTAACATTGAAATTTTGATAAAGATTGCATCAAATCTATAGGTCACTTTTTATGTGCAGATGTTTTTAATTAATTCTTTCAGTCCATAACCATGAGATAGCTTTGCATTGATTTGTAACACCTTCAACTTCTTTCATCTATTTTTTCATTCTTTTTCAGATAGTATGTTGTAGTCTTTAAAATGCTACTATTTTATATTGATCTTGTATTTTGATAGGAAAATAAGGGGTTTATATTTAAGATCATAAGTAAAAGGTTCTCTTGAGAAAACGAAGCAGTTGCCTACAAATAAACCAATAACTATGTCCTTCTATACAACCAAATGAAGATTAATTCAATGAATACCAGACACTAAAACATATGTATTTGTATTTGAAATATGGAACTGGAAGACACTTGATATATCATTTTTACAGATAAGGAAATTAATACCCAAAGCAGTTGCAATGGGTTATACGTGGTCATAGTGTAAAATAAACTCGTAACTGTGGTAAGATCATGATCTATTAGAACTAGATGATACAACCCTCCAAGAAAACATGGTCCAAAACAGAAAAGAAAAGCTAAAACACTCTCTTGTGGGTCATAATATCCATGTTGAATATGGGACGAAAATCTTTTGAAGTTAATATTATAATATTAACCAAATTCACACACTAAAGATAGAAAACATAAAAGTAAAAAGAGAAAATCATAAATGAAAAAATGTGCCATGCATAGAAGTTCTTGGCACTCACTAGCGTAACTCAAAAATATCTCTAGATTGCCATTCCTTTCCCCCGGTGAACACTGCATGTGACCTCAATGAAATGTGACCAAATACCTTTTCTAATGGAATGTGACTAAGTGTTTTCTTTGCAGAAAGTCTGTGAACCACTATAAGATCTACCATGTTCTCCTTTTCCTTTTACTCCTGTGACCAGCTACAATCTGAGTAGTGGGCTTATTATATTTTGTGTATAGGNCAGACTCATGCAGTCATGGAGAGGCTTGGCTTCTGGAGTTCATGATTGATACTTGATCTAGTGCTGGGATTGCAGGTGTGAGGGCTACACCCTTCCCCTGGTGTGAGTAATTTGCATTACAATGTAGGGAGGGGAGAGAGGCTAGCTAGCTGCCTGAGCTTCTGCCACTCTGTTTTTTCTCTGCTCTTTGCCACTACCATGAATGGCTGCTCTATGCCACCATGTGCTACTCTGCCTTGGAGCCAGCTGTATGGAATGAAACCTCCAGTAACTGTGAGTGAAATAAACCTTTCCTTCCTTCATTTTGAGTGTTGGGTA
>NDGM011255247.1:0-10185 GCA_002564305.1 Octomys mimax | reverse complement strand
AGGCCCTTGTGCTTGCCAGGGAAGCACTTATTCCACTGAGCCATCTCCCCGGCCCTGTTGGTTGATTTCTTGATAGAAAATAATATCTGTAATGATTTCAAAATGTTTTCCTAATGGGCACACTGCAGTGTCTGTTGTTGAGCTTTTCTTAGATACATCTCTTTCATTTTCCCTTTCATCAGGTATACAGTAATGTTGATTTTTTTGTATGTTACTTTTTGGTTTTTGTTTGCTTTTTTTCATTGTCCTAGAAAACTAATAAATTTATTACACTGATTTATAGTCGTAATACAGTGTTTCTTTAAATGAATTCCTTGAATTACTTAGTTTTTTAGGTACCTCATGAAGAAATGACTTGAGAAACAGTATATAATCCTATAGGCTCACAATAAACATTAGGAAACTAAGGACTTCAAAGAATCATATAGATGCCAAATTTTTTTAGCTTTTTTTTTCTTCATATTTTCCTGAAGGGTGTTTGACAGTAAGATAGAGATGGATCTTTAACTGACAAAGTTCCTTCACTGTATTTTATTATATTTTCATTCCCCAGATCTCTATAGTAAGGAAACTGACAGTTTCTGCATGGACCATATCGTCACTAACTACTTTTTTAACTTTTGGGTAAACAATTCTAGTCATCTGCTTGTTTATCACAGTTGTTAACGTAGTTCCTCATGGTGGTTACTTTTCAGTAAATACCTTTTATTTTTTAACCCTATAACATTTAAGCAATTGACTTCTGACCCAGTTCAGGGTAATGTTACAGGAAGGAGCTAAAGTATTGCATCTTCTGCTTCTTCTAGTGGTGATTTCCAAACGTAACTTCTACAACTTACATTATCCCTAAAATTGAAATGACTGTAAGAGTGTCAGAATCATTTGTTGTAATTTTATGAATCTTGACAACTTAATCTTTAATAAAACCTGTTTGTGATGATGAATCATTGTATAATGGGTTTTGTTCTGTTCATGATTACATACATCCTTCTCTTTTTTATATCTTCGTTCTTTTTGTGTAAGGTTTTGGGGGAGGGGATTCTTGACATTAAAAAAATGCCATTGTATACATATACACATTCCCACGTACACTTGATAAGCTTTTTTTAAAAAAAGAAAAGTTCTAGTATCTTAGGCCCTTTTCTTATATTCAACATATTCCTCTTGTAAGTTTTAAACCTGTTTTAGTCTTTATATACTTGGTTTCTTTTGTCTTCCTTAATAATGGCCTTAGTTTGATTATTCCAAGATTTTATACAATCTTTTCTTAGTTATCTTACCTTAGTTCTTACTCCTATAAAACATGTTAAATAAAAGTATCTTTCACATAATAATTTAGCAAGTCTGGTCTTCAGGATAAGCTTCTTAAATGAAAGTTGTTTTCAGGAAGACCACTGGACTAGTAATCAGAAGAATTGGTTTCTTTGTTCTTTTTCAGTCTAATCTTAAATTGTCTGACACTTAATGTGAGCATGATTTATAGTACCTGTCTCACATGACTAATGCATTGTTTTCATCATTGTTGTTGTCTGTGTGGTACTAGAGATTTAACTAAGTGAGTTGTGTCCTGAGCCCCCTTCCCTTCCATTTTTAATTTTGAGGCAGGGTGTGGCTAAGGGTCTGGTTCAGGCTGGGTTTGAACTTGTGATCTTGAAAGGTTTAAAGTGCTACGATTGTGGCATGCACTATCATGTCCGGCTTACATGATTTTTTAAAATGAAGAGATAATGTATTTGAAAATTATTTGAAATTATAACAAAAATACTCCTGTTATAAAGTTAAGATGCAGAAATTTTTATAGTAGTCATTTTAAAATAGCATTCAATGAGGTATCTTCAAATGAAGACACAACTAGTCTGCGTAAGAATTAGGTAGAAATGATAGGGTTTGGGGGCCAGGGAGATGGCTCAGTAGAATAAGCGCTTCCCTGGCAAGCACAAGGTTCTGAGTTCAATCCCCGGTTCCACCAAAAAAAGAAAGAAAAAGAGAGAGAAAGAAAGAAATGATAGGGTTAGGTGGCATTTTAGAGAGACAACATTTGGGGAAATAGTTATGAGATAGAATGGTTAATTTGGGTTGCTATGAGTAATTTCATATGGCTAGTGTGTAGGATATCAATGAAAATGTGTCAGGAAATAGGATTGGAAAACAAGGATTTCCTGGAATGTTTAATTAAAAGTTATGGGGAACTTCTTAAAGATTTAGGAAATTGACAGATTTTTCACTTTATTTTCTATCATTGTAGATTACAGATAGGGTAAGGCAAACTAGAGTAAACAATCTGTGAGGCTGTTGCATTTCATCAAGGTCAGAACTGGGAACATAAGGATGTAAAAAGGAATGAATAGATGTAAAAGATGTCAGTGAGATGGGATTCTATGCAACTGATTTAAATATGGATGGTAAAAATAAATTTATTGAAAGGAAATTTACAATTGATCTGGGACAGCTTAGATAATTTTTTCTGTTATTCACTGAGATAGAGATCAGAATTAATTTAAATGAAAGAAGATGAATTTGATTTGGGTTATGTTCAATTTTAGATATTTATATTTTTTGTCATTGTTGGATAAAAGACTATTTGGCATTTTTCTAAGCAGTGGTAGTGAAGCCTTGATTTTGCTCAGATTGATTGGTCCGTTGATTGGTCTGTCTGTCCATGACCGAGTCTTGCTACTTATACTTAGTTCAGGGTGGCCTTTCTCTGTACCTAGGCTAGCCTCAAACTTGCAGCATTCTTCATTTCTGAGGTCTGCACTACTATACCTGGCTAGAGCCAGGGTGCTTGTTATACCTTATTTATAAAATCTCCCCCTTGGGGCCGGGGAGATGACTCAGTGGAATAAGCACTTGCCACAAGTGCAGGGGCTTGAGTTCAATCCCCAGTTCTGCCAAAAATAAAAAATAAAAAATAAAATCTCCCCCTGGAGAAATACGTACTCTCCAGGGATCAGAATATGTATGGTCCTCTGAGTTATATTACTGGTCCATGTAGTTAATTCCAAATGATTCTTCAATGAAAACCTATCCTTTCTAGTCTGCCATAAGGATCTCTACCTAGTATCAAGACAACTGTTATTATAATCATAATCAAGCAAAACTAAAGATAATTTTGTATCCCTCTAAAACTATTATCAGTGTAGTCCAAATACATTTTAACCTAAGAGTCATAGAAATAGCAGTCATTGGGCCAGCCGGATAGCTCAGCAGATAGCAGGCGCTTTAGCGCCTGCTTAGGTAGGCACAGGGACTAGAGTTTGATCCCAGGCATGCTGTGCTGGCTCCACCTTACCCCCCACCCCCGAGGCATCCTGAGAGGGTGACTGACACTGAGTGTGGTAGTACACACCTGTAATCCCAGCACTTGGGAGGCTGAAAACAACAGGCTCACTATGAGTCCAGTTTGATCTGTGTAGTGAGACCCTGTACTAAAAATATTTTTAAAAAAATAAAAATAGCAGTCATTCCTTTTTTTTTTTTGTCATCTAGCTTGAAGTTCATTGAATTTGGTTATCATATGCTTTTCATTAGTTTATCTTCATGAAGCCTGTATAATAACATACCATAATTTAAACTTAATGTGATAGTATACTTGAAAATTCCCTTGTGGTATTTCATGAAAACCAGTTATTTAAATGTGTTCACTTGGCAGCATTGTTGAGTATCTTAGCCTTTCTCAAACCGTAATTGTAAATTGTAGATTGCTTCCCATTCCATCTGTTTCCTTCTTCCTACCCAGTTGTTGCATGTATTGTTTGAACTTCTCCCCATATAACACTTTTGATTTATTCTTTTCAAGTTTCTGTGGCCTAATTTCCCAGGTTGATTTAACTAAGCTGCCTTGTCTATCAGAAGGTAGGTGGAGAATAGAGGTAGAGCTTTCATGAGGATGATGGATCGAACTCCCACAGGCACTCCCACAGCTACTATTTCTAGAGTACTGTAGGATTTACCCTTCAGGGAGGGGTTCTTCAGAATTCAAGGACTTCGGGGTGCCCATAACTTGGGAGTATAGTAAATACATATTTATAACTGCACCCAAGTCAGTATCAAGGGAGAGAAAGATGATTTTTTTTTTTTTCATTTATGTGTTTGGTACAGGGTCTCACTACGCAGCTTGGACTCGTAGCTTTCCTCATGTTGGCTGGACTGGGTTGAGACTCAGCGTGCCCCAGGGGCGGGACCAGTGTAGCATGTAGGACCGGGGATTAAACCCTGGTCCCTGTGCTTGGCAATTAGGTGCTTAGTCTGCTGAGCTATCTCGCTGGCCCAGAAAGATGATTCTTACTAACCTGGCTAAATATAATGGAAAGTACTGTGTGCCTTTTATAAAAGATTCCTGATCCTAGTACATATTTGTTGTTTTTGCTTTATTATGCTAACAAGTAGCTACCTATTTGGACCTACAAACATCAACCTGTGATTACTTGGTAATACTCTTTTAAAATCTTTTGAAGGGTGTTCATAAATATGAGAGCATCTGTTAGTTTACAAGTAAATACATATTTTCAGATAATGCCAACACAGAAAATGTATTTGAAGTGAGATTAAAACCTACAGTTATTTATTGGGCATTGGAATTTTATTGCTAGAGCAGTATTTCCTTGTGTTACTGCAGAACAGGAACAGATCCTTAGAGACAAGGAGAGGTTGCCCTTGTTTTTTATTTTTGGTACTATTTTTTAATGGCAAAGAGAGGTTACTCCTAGATGTTTACATTCTAAACCTGTGTAGAAGTCTACATGCCACCAGGAGCTGTTCCTAAATTCTAAATTTCTGTTTTAGCACAGCTGTACTCCCAAATCCTTCAATTGTAATTTGATGAAAGTTTCATCAGGATATGCAATTTAGCTTTGATTTGTTCTTCCCTTGGCTCTGATATTCAGCCATTCTTTCAGTTACAGTAATGAGGCATGCATGTATAATTTGCAGTTAGCTCACCTTCACGAACACAAATGCCCCAGCTTTACATCGAATCATGAGTAATACCCTGTGCCAGATTCTTGTCATCCTAGCACTGGAAGATGGTAGTAAGGCTAGACCCATAGGACATTTGGACCCAGTATTTTCTTCTAATAGCCATGGTCAGAAAGGAAAGAGTTTTAATGTGGCAAAATGGCTTTGTAAAAAAATTAGTAGATGTTAGGTATAAGATTATCAAGCAATACCTTAAAACTTATTTTTTGGGGGCCGGGGAGATGGCTGAGTAGAATAAGCACTTCCCTGACAAGCACAAGAACCTGAGTTCAGTCCCAAGTTCTGCCAAAAAACCCCCAAAAACAAAAAACTCATTTTTTAAATATAAATATACCAGGCAAGTTACAATTCTTTAATCCAGAAATTTAGGTAGTGAAGAGTTACATGGAATAATAGTTTTAAAATTTTTTCTTTAGCATTCATGATTAGAAATATGTTTTACATATAACAGGATACATATATGTACAGTCACATCCATATACATATGAATCTAACCAAAATTCACTTAACAGTTTCACCTTACCTTGTGTAGTATTTTCCTATTCTGTTGTAGATGTTAATTTTATTTCTCTTTAAAAAATGATCCCATCAGAGTCTCTCTCTCTCTCTCTCTCTCACTCTCTCTCTCTCTCACACACACACACACATACACACACACACACACACATCAGAGCTCACTAATGGGATGGTAACTTATGTGCAGTTTGAAAAACCTTGTACTAAGGAGTCAACATGTACTATAAATAAACATTTTTTGCACGTTCTCACATTGTTCTATTAAAGACTATCTTCTGCTCTATTGATCACATAACTTGTCATTTATGTGACAAGAGACACATTGTTCTCTATTAAATTGTATATATAAGAAACTAGAAGATACAGAGTAACCACATATAGAAACAAATTTAAATTTAATGAGGGATAAAATCTTTAAACATACTATTTCTCTTTAATGTTCATAATCAAGTAGTAATTTTATTTTCTTGGTCTTTTCATTATTTCTTTCATTCCAGATGTACCTATTATCTTTTTAGTAACAGGTACATAAAATAGCTTGGTTTTATAGGTTCCTAAAATTAGGAACCTTGTGGTTTTCTTGTATCATCAGACAGACTTCAGAATGCCATAGATTTTACTGTTCTGTTTCCTTTCTTCGTTCATATTAGTTTGAATGAATAATATAAGAAAACATGGATCTATATAATCTTAGCTATCATTCATTTCTTTACATGATACGTAGGATTTTGCTCATTGTAAGTGACTTTTTCTATATTTTTCTCTCCTGGAGATTAAACCTAGGGCCTTGGTCCTTACTAGGCAAATGTTGTGCCACTGAACTTTATTTTCTACCCCATTATTGCAATTTTAAAAATTGTGATAACATTATATGGACAGATAGAATTTATATAAAATACTGTTATAGCTCTAAGCATTCAGAGGAGATGTAAAAAAAGCATTCTTTCTGGACAGAACTGAAACTGATGCTAAAAGTAAGTTTGTTAAGTGATTGATATATTCATAGAGAATTCCGTTATAGTCTATACATAGACAATATTGTAAGTTTTATGCAAATTAAAAGCAGTTTGTGGAGCAGAAGGTAATTTTATATAAACATTTAAATGTGTATTGATACTAGTTTTCTTTATGTACAGGGAAAATTCTTAGAGTTTATTGTAGATTATCTTGGTATTAATAGTGAAGATTTTCATGGAAAATTTTTGTTCCTTTCAGGTACAGAAACAAGTGAAAAAATACAAGCAAGTGGAATACTTAAGCTGTTTGCAAGTCTTTTGACTCCACAGTCTTCCTGCACAGCCAAAGTAGCTAACATCATAGCAGAAGTAGCCAAAAATGGTAAAATTTTCCTCAAAAATTTTTGTACTGGGAACATCTTCAGTTCCAAACCTTAGTTGTCAATACATTTTATTAATTAATTGGTTTTAATTTTATAGAACAGTTTTTTCTGTTTCTTCTTTGCTTGACATTTTCCATGTAATTGTTTTAAGTAACTATAGTCATAGTGCTTTTAATCATACATTTCCTATTTGTTACTGCATTCCTTCAAAGTAGAGTTAAAGGAAAGCCCTAATAGTCTTAGCTGTATTTGTGTCATTCATTACTTTGGGTATGGGATTTTGGACCTTATCATTAAGTCATATATTTTCTTTGTCTCAGGAAAGCTTACCTTTTCTAGTGTCTATGTTGGTTTGTATTAGAGTCACTGTAATAGGCCAACTGTTCTGCTTACTAGTCTTGCCTGTCTTCCTAACACTGGCATTTGATGTCAATATGCAGTTGGAATTTATATTCTATTTTTGTAGTTACTTTCATTAAAATATCTTTCATAAATTTCCATATGAGAATACTCTGGAAAAAACAATGACAGCATAACTTAGGTTATATATTTAGTACATTATTTATTACTTGTATCTACTGAGATTCTTTGGAAGAATTACAGCAGAAATATTTGCTTGATTGTAAAATCAGTTGATTGGAGGAAGTACTTAGTACTGAAAGTAATTTTTAAGCATAACAGAAAGCTATAGTAAATGAAGTCCTTGTAGTGTGCTTTAGTTTGTTAGTTTGTTATTATATTTAGGCCTTTTACTTTAATACGTTACATTTTCAGAAGAAATTCTAAAATTCTGATTTCATGTAATCGCAGTGCTAAATGGCTTTCTAAAATATTGTTACATGTTGTTTGGGGCTGGTAAAACACTGTGCTCCTATGTGTGTTACCAAAAAGAAAATTGCTATAAACCTTTTTCAGTTTTTGAAAGATTATCAAAATATCTTCCAAGTTTTATATTGGAAAATAATATTTTGTTTTTAACTGAAAATTGGCCTCCTGTTATTAGTGTGTCATAGATCTAGTTTGAAAATGAAGTCTTTTTAGACATTGTTAACCTAGACAAGTGATGGTGAACCTCTAGTGCTTTGAATGATAACAACCTGCTGCATCATTATGCCATAGAGTTGCATCCCGTGACCTAGACCAACTCCTACTTGAATCTTCCTAGATACAAAGCAGTTTGGCTTTTAAGATCAGTAGTTTATTTTTTTTAACATCATTAGAGTGACATTCTTGCCTGTCTTCCTAACACTGGCATTTGATGTTAGGAAACATGAAACATTTCTGGAAATCTGAATATTTCCAGAAATGAGCAATTTTGTTTTTATCTTAAAACATTTTTCTTAGAATGGCAAAGATACTATAGAAATTTAGAAATTCAGCCACCACATTGCTTTAAGCAGTTGGCTGAAAATGTAGAGAAGAATCTTTTCAAGTGTTCTTTTTTAACAAATACCAGTAGAAACTCAACATGATACATGACACGAGTATATTAATTGACGACAAAACAGGTTGTATGAATCAGAAAACGTGAAATTGGAAGTTGATTTTTTGTTTACTGTGTATAATGTAGTGACAGGAGATATATCAATTTACACTTCAGAGATTCAGATTAAACCCAAAATGCATTTAAATTTTTGCATACAAAAAGAAGCTAAAAATTAGCATACCTGTGTGTCATCATTTACAATACAGGTATTATTAGTAAGATATTTTGTGGACAAGTTTAAAGTTAAGGGATAACTAAAAAGAAATTATAATAAAAAATTGTTAGACCTTTTAAAAAATTCCCTTATATTATAGATTTGAGGCAATGAAAAATAAATAAGACAGTAATTGTCTGTAAGTATTTCTTCCTGTTAAGAAGTAGACTCTCAAGGTACATAATAATAGTAATTCTTAGTAATACCTACTCTTAATGTACCTACATAGTACCAAAGTACTCATACAATGTAAGACAATTGGATTGGTGTATCATCTCTTACAGATTGATTATTGAAGTTATAGGCATGTATATAACTAGTTTTCTTGACAGGTAGTAGGGTACTGCATGCTACTAAGTTTAAACACATCAGTAATAAATACTAGCTTTCCAAGTAGGAAGTAAGCCCAGTGTGGTAATACATGACTGTGATAGCTCTCTGCATGGCTGAGCAAGGAAGATTTTAAGTTCAAGCCCAGCCTTAGCCTCTGTCTCTAAAATAAAGGGCTGGAGATATAGCTTGGTGCAAAGGGCCTTAAGTTCAGTCTCCAGTAACACACAAATGTACACACACACACACATGCACACACATACCCTTATACCCCTGTATGTTATGCTCAGAGAATCTGAAAAGAACAGAAAGAGAGGAAAGATTTGTGGCAAGTTGCTGTAAATTCTGCCCTCAAAAGGCTGAGACAGGACAGTTGTGAGTTCAAGGCCAGCATACACTGTATCAAAATCTTGTCTTAAATACAGACACCCCATACATTTATTACTACATAATAAATAAAATGGGAAGCACTCTTACCCTTGGAAATTTAAATTGCCAGAAGGGGTCAGTAATATAGTGAAAATTAGAAAATATGATAGAAATAAAATCCTTTATTTTGATAAGAGAGGAATACCTAGTAAGACAAAGTGTAAGTTGAAAAATTAGCTCATTGTTGATTGCTTTTATTGACCAGAACATCCTGATGGTAAATTGTGATGTCCAGAATGCGATTCTGGTTATTACTAGTTTTTCGAATATTAATTATTGGAAAACTTTATTTAATTGTGTGCCTGTCTTCATTATCCTTCAATTTTGTAGTGGTTCATTATGAGGAAGTGTAAAAAAAGAAACAATTTATTTCTGATGAACGAATCTCAATAAAGAATTGCACAACACAAAAATGAGGGAAAATGAGTTTCAGGTATTAAAGTGATGACTATTTGGTACACATAGACTTTTAAATGGATGGATACAACTACAGATATACACTAGCCATAAAATACATTTTAATAAAAAATAAAACTTGGTATGAGAATATGATTCCCCTAGGTCTTACCAATTGAAAAAAGATCTACTGATAATGACTCATGAAAAACCTTCAAAATTTTCGTTTTGGCTTTTTAGAGAACATTTGGCACAAAATTAGACAATTCAGTAGCTTAGTTTTTAACCATAATACTTTAATTAATCATATTCACGTAAAGAACATTGCTGTCATGACATATTGCTTCCCAAACATGTGCATCTATTCTGGGAAGATAGTGGTAAATTAGTTGTAATGAGTTCATTTAAAAAATCCTTTATTGCGGTCCAAACTCAGGTGCAGCGTGAGTGAGACCCTCTTCCGCACCCTTGGGACCCCCACTACCACTCCGCGGTGCC
>NDGM011255246.1:0-13014 GCA_002564305.1 Octomys mimax | reverse complement strand
TTTTTTTTGCCTTCTTTGAACATTTATGAGCCTCTTGACTTTCCTTCTTTCTTTTTTTCTCATGGTGATCCAAGTGGTGCCCATAGTGTTGAAGGTGTAATTCATTGTATTCATTTTGTGGCATGATGACAGCTGCAGAGCTGCTGGGGGTGGCCTCACGTGTGCAAAGAAAAGTCCTAACTTTGAGGTCTCCCAGACACACAAGCCGCCTCTGTACAGCTGGAAAGAGGAAAGCTGTTGGAACTTTACACAGGATCTATCTTTGGGCTTCAAATTTTTTTCATGAGATGCTTTTTTTTTTTTGGCACTGGGAATTGAATTCAAGGCCTTGCAGTTGCCAGGTAGGCACAGTACTGCTGAGCTGCATCTCCGGCCCTCATGAGGTGCCTTTAAAGTATCACTCATTTCTTTGGTGTCATAATTTTTTTGATGTTAGCAACATTTGTCCATTCTGTGTACATTTGATCTGATTAAAAAAATTATCATTTTTTAGCATTACAATATATAGACAGTAGTTATTTGTAAGAGTTTATGAGAAAACCCAATGTTAGATCCTATCTTAGTTTCATAATAATATTTAAAACAATAAGATCTTATTGCTACCTTATGTCCTAAGATGCATTTATAGGTGGAGGGAAAAGTTAAAAATATTGCTTTTGAAGTGAGTAATGGGAAGAGGAGGCAGTATTACATTATCAATTGCTGAATAAAGTTGATCTTCTTGTTCTTTCTCAGGGGCATGTTTTAGAGAATTAGAAAAAAAGCAGTGACGACAAGAAATTAGGAGACAACAACCCAAAAAAGTCTGAGTGTCAAAGTACCTTAAAATACTTCAGGGAGCTTAAACACAGCTGGGCAGAGGGTGGAGAGTGTGAATGACTCAGGAAAGCAGGTAGGAATCAGGAGTCTTAGGGGTACATGACGACCATGGGGCCTGTGTTTGGCTCACCTGGTCTGCTGGACTGAAATCCACACCATTCTCTGTGCTGCAGCTTTAAGGGTGACAGGGTGATTGGCCTTTGCTTTTTTTTTTTTTTTTTTTAAATATAAATTTGGCAGAATTTCATTCCCAAATAATGTGTTTGCCTAGGTTGGCAGTTAAAATATATTGTTAAGAAATAGGTCAACAGTAGTGAATAAATTGTTGTTGCCCCTCTGATGGCTTCTGAGCTTCATGTGTGATGAGCCCTGGGGAATTGTATGTACCCTCCCGGGCCCAGTGTGGTCTTGGTGGTATAAGCATCCACTTGTTCACTCAGCTGCTTAGTGCAGATGGCTGACAGCTAACTTGTGTTCTTTTTGACATTCTGGTTCCCTTATTGAGGTTTGAAAAATAAATAGAGAAAACACTTATTTCTTTGCTTACTAGGATAAAATTGAAACCAATTATTATTTTTATTTTCTATATTTTTCTGTTAGAGGTCTGTTCTGATTTTTTTGGTGTTGATGGCTGTGGTGAGATTAATTATTTTCTCTTGTCCTTTATACATGACCCAGCTCCTGCTGCCTTCTTTCCCTTAAGCTCTTCTTGGTTGAGAGGAAGAAAAATCTGTGCTTAGGGTGCAAATTTCCCATAGAGTAAAGCTATGTCTTGTCTCAATTGCTGCTCTAGCCTCAGGATTCAATACTGAGCATTAAGCTGATGCTTAAAAACTACTTATTGCATGAATAAATCTGAATGTTCTAGGGCCGGCCAGATAGCTTATGGACTAACGTGTCTGCTTAGGCAGTTGCAGGGACCAGAGTTCAATCTCTGGTGTGCCATTCTGGCCTTGCCCTTGGAGTGTGCTGAGACAGCACCTGAGACTGGGCATGGTGGTGCGTGCCTGTAATCCCAGCGCTTGGGAGGCTGAAAACAGGAGGATCACTATGACTCTGATCTGTGTAGTGAGACCCTATAAACCCTGTACTAAGTACATTAAAAAAAATCTGAATGTTGTATGAAAAGCTTTCTGGTACCTTGCAGGAGAAATGGTTGACTCATCAAATAAGCTTGGGAAAAGTTATATACTGAATTTTGGAACAGTCATAATACATGTTACTGTCCTAATATCTCTGAAACTTTTAGGTATAAAAATGGAAATCCTGCCAGATTTGTTTACCTACACATTTACCAAAATGTTCAGGAGGTATTGGCTATAAGCAGAGTTAAAGTGGTACAATATTCGTATTTAAAAGGTAACCCTTAAGGTATATTTACTAACTATGCCATATGCTAAAATCTTGATAGGCTATGGAGGGAACATGTCAAACATGTGAGAATAAATTGTTTCATTTTGACCTTGTAATTCTACTTCCAGCATTTTGTGGTAGGGGTGTGAAAGGGGCATTATCAGTCAGAATATTAGTCAAGTACTACAAAACTTTATCAATTATAATATGACATTTACACCTAAAGAAATAGCCTAAGTGTCTCATAATAGATGATTGGTTAAACAAACGATCACCTAACCACTCAATGAAACATTAAGTGACCATTTCAGGTCTTCTCCTGTTTAACGAAACTCCCCAAATCTCTGGGGACTTTAAACAACAACAACAACAACAACAACAACAACTTATTTCCCTCCACTGTGTACATTGGTTGGTGGTTCCTGACATTACATACTTAGAGAATTACAGTGTCACTCATGTAGCTGATTTGAGTTGGCAGTTGTGCCGTGCTGGAAGGTTCAGGATGGCTGGCTTGACTAGTCTGGTGTCCTGGTGCTGACTGGAACATGTTGGCTCTCCTTTATGTGGCCTGTCTTTTCTTGGTGGTTTGTAATCTTTTGTGGCCTTTCTTTTGGGCTTGTCTTTCTTGAAGGGTAGCTTGGACTTCTTTATAGCATAGCTCCCAAGTTGTAAGAGACAAGAAGAGAAACTGCCAGTCTTCTTTAGGGACGGGCCCAGAGCTCTGACAGTGTCCCCTCTGCCTCGTGTGTTGGTATACGCAGGTCACGAATCCAGTCCAGAGTCAAGAGGGGAAATAGAATTCATTCCTTAGTGGAAGGAAAGACAAAAATTTGCATGAAGGGAAGAAATATTTGGTGATTAGCTTTGGAATCTCATGGTAGCCATTAAAAATCTTAGCTGGGTGTGGCACATACCTGTAATTCTAATATGCTGGGAGGCTGAGGCAGAAGGATCCCAAGTTCAAGCCTAGTATGGGAAACCTAGCAACTTAGTTCTTGTTTCAAAATAAAAACATAAGAAGCAGCTCTATGAAGGTCTCAGAATTATTCTATAAAATATTTTATGATATTCATGTAAGTAGGAAGAGGAATAAATATAAAATATTGAAAAAAAGAATATCAAACTTTTATAAAACTTAATGCTGAATCTAAAATTGTATATATATGTATGTATATATATATGTATGTATATATGTATATATATACACACACACACACACATGCTTGAATTGAAAGTAAAACCTCAGTTTGTTAACAGAGGTAGTCTTATGAGTGACAGGATTATTTTTATTTTCATTAATCTTATCTGTAATTTATAAATTTTTTTGTAATTGTCTATTATTTGCTTTAACAATTAAAAAAAGTACTAGGTCAATTAGAAAGCATTGACAAATTTCAAAAATTAGAAACCATGTTCTCACATCTCAGTGCCATAAAATTTGAGCTACATAGTTTTACCCAAAAGATTTCTGTCAACTTTGACCTTTAAATGTATCCTTAAGTGCCTGCATAGGCAAGTGCAGGGACCGGGGTTCGCTCTCCGGCCCTGCATGCCACACAGGGCACACCCTTGAGGTGCTCCGAGCCAGCGACCCAGTCTGGCCGTGGTGGTGCACTTCTGTAATCCCAGCGCTAGGGAGCCTGAAAATAGGAGGATCGCTCTGAGTCTGAGCTGCGTAGTGAGACCCTGTATCAAATAAATAGATAAATAAATAAATAAGTAAATAAAGAGAATATTACTGGGAAAGAAAAAATTTCAAATGAAAACTAGCAAGCTATTTGCAAATAATAATAGGAGTTTTACACCTGCAGCCTTGGAATATGCAGTTGTATGTATAATCTTGTATGCATTTATTTGAAAATATGATTGAAGAAAAACAAATATTTAATGCAAAAAGGAAAAAAGCTAAACAAAAGAAATAGAAATTATTATTAATGATAAAGAGATACAGATGAAATGGAAAATAATATAGTTTAAAATGTATCGATACATCCAAAATGTATACTTTTTTTAAAAAGCGGTAGTGGGGATTTATTTTTATTTTATTATTTTTTTATTTTAGGGAAGGGTCTACAGGTTGTTGAGGGTCTCACTATTAGATCGGACTCATAGTGACCTGCTTGTTTACAGCCTACCAAGAGCTGGGATTACAGGCGCTTGCCACCATGCCCAGTCTCCATTGCAGTCTCAGCATGCCCGGGGGCGGGGCTGGCATGAGTATTGGGGATTAAACCCAGAACCTTTGCACTGAGCACATCTGCAGACCATTTTATAGTTTTCATTATGAGACAGGGTCTTGCTAAGTTGCTCAATTGCCAGGCTGGACTTGAACATGAAATCCAACTTCAGCTTCCAGTCAGGCTGGGTTTACAAGAGAGCACCTCAAAGGCGATACTTTTTGAAACATCAAGAGGAATAGGAAAATATGAACATCATGAGATGGGGATGTAACTGGAAGTGATTTAAAAATTATAAGGAAAAGTTGTACAAAGCAATGCCATCAGCTTAAAAATCTAGATGGAACAGAGGATTTCTGAATAAAAATTTTAACAATAATTGCCACGGAATAGGTAGTAGATCAAAGTCAGTAAACAGAAAAAAAAAAAGAGAGAAAATAATCAAGGGTGTTTGGTTTTGTGAGTTAGTCTATGGTACTCAGAAATAGGGGGAATTGTGTTATTCTAACTATTGCAGAACATATGAAAACTGGAAAGAAAGATCTTCTACCTATCTTATTGCTGCATGCAGCTGAGTTAGATAGAAATATTATAGGTAGGCAGACAGGGCTAGGCTCTCGAAGGAGATACCACAGAAGACAAGATATCTTGCAACTCTGGGAGAGATGGACGCTCCCACTGTGGGCCAGACCTAAAGACCAAAGATCAAACAAATGCCAACCTCCCTAAAAATTGGCATCCAGGATTGATCATCACCCTGAGGGATCCAGAAGAATCATTAATCTGACTAGTACTGGATGGCTACCTGATAAAGTCCTGTTCTACATTCATGACCACTTGCTACGTGACTTGCTTCCCCATTTGGTCCTGGACTTAATCAATTTTACCTGAGCAATGGTTCTTGTAATCCCATTGGGTGACCATAGTTTTGTCCCACCCCACATCCACGTAAGTGAGTTCCCATGTTCTCCACCACCTTAAACCCGCCTCACTGCATGGTTTTACTCTATAAAAGTCCCTGGAAGAGACAGCTTCCTGAGGACTACCCACTCCGGGCCCTCCTCCTGTCCCTCTCTCAGACAGGAGCTTTCTTTCCCTCAATAAATATATTCTGCTCATAATCTCCGTGTTCATAAAATTCATTCTTCCGTTTTAGAGAACATGTACTTGTCCAGGTCAGGTTAGGAGATCATTTTTCCCCTATGTCATTTAGAGGTTCCCAGTATCATTTGGAGGTCACCCACCTGAGATCAGTTTTTCTCCCTGTATCACTATGATGCTAGCATAAATCTCACACTAAACTCAGACAGGGGTTGCCCAAGGAAGTGATGAACCAGTATCAACATAGGTTTCTTTTTAATAGGGAAACATTATTTCAAATAGGATTACATGTCTGTGCATGCTGTGTGTGTGTGTATGTGTATGTATGTATGTGTATGTGTATGTGTATGTGTGTGTTTGTGTATTTCCATAGGGAACAAATTTTTTTTTTTTCTGTCCATTGTTTGCTGTGATTCTCCAAAACTATTGCCATTTGACCTGGAACAGTCACTGAGGATTCAGTCTGTGTGAGTGTAAATTTTGTGGTATTTGTTAGAAGGACCTCAAACCTAGCCAGAGAAATAAAAAAAAATCTCTAGGTAGAAGAGAAAGATACAGGAGAGGACAAGTTTTATTTAGTTAGCTTTTGAAGATACAACTCTTCAAGTGATCACCTAGCAAGAACCTAAATGCCTAGATTTTAAACATATGGCAAGTCATTGAAATTTGCAATTAGAGAAAATATGGAAAAATATGTAGGTAAATAAATAAAATAGAAAATGCAGATAAAAGGAAGAAATCAAAAGCTAGCAATCCCACTACTGGTGACACTTTGGTGTGTCATTCCAGGCTCCTCTGTTCATAATTGCATGTATGTGTATCCACATAGTTTTTAAAACTGTGTCAATCACCAAAGGCATTTTGTAGTCTGCTGCCCCCTACTACTAGTATGTCATGAACATCTTTTCATTTCATTAAATATTCATGTTAGCTGTCACACCATTCTACAGTGTTGTCTCTCTCATCACTTATATAACTGAATTCTTCTTGTTGAAGTGTCAGTTTTCCCCTCTCTTTTTTCAGAACAGATTTTTTCATGCAAAAATCTTAATACAAAATGATTTTTGTGTGTTTTCAAGGAAAACAAAATAAGACTCAGAGCAAAAGAAATGTTTAAAGTGCTGGTGAGATAGCTCAGCGGACTAAGTGCCTGCTTAGGTAAGCACAGGTACTGGGTTCGATCTCTGCCACCACATGCCATGCTGGCCCTGCCCCGGGTACACTTAGCCAGCTACCAAGACCAGGCATGGTGGTACATGCCTATAATCCCAGGGATGGGGAGGCTGAAAATAGGGGGATCACTATGAGTCCAAGATGCATAGTGAGACTCTTCATTCAATAATAATACTACTAATAATACTAATACTACTAATAAAGAAACATTTGAAATAAAGTTCTTTAGAAATGAAATTAGAAGCAGGTATATGATTTTTTAAAAGACCTTTTTAGAGGAAAATATTCTCCATACTATATGTAAAGACTTTTTTTTACGAGCAGAATATATTTATTGAGGGAAAGATAGCTTCTGTCCGAGAGAGGGACAGGAGCGGGGCCCGAGTGGGTTGTTCCCCTATATGTAAAGACTCTTAAAAGATGTGACAGAAACCCTAATTGGAATTGTGAAGTTTAAGGTAGATCATCAACTTCATTGGCTTGGGATCCTTTCAGGGCATTAATAAATCATGCTCCAGGTGTATCTCTGTGGGTTGTGGAGACATCTCTTTGGATACAGTGTGTGGTGCCTGGTCCCTTCTTTTTGGCATTGTTTGTTTCCTTTTGTGCTTCTGGCTGCCATGGGCTAAATAGCTTTGCTCCACATGTTGTTCTGCCGTGATGTTTCTGCCCGGGGGGTGGGGGGTCAGCTCACCATGGACTGAATCCCTTGCAATCATGAGCCAATCAAACCTCTCATCCTTAAAATTTGGTGTTGGTTGGCTGCTGGCTGGGAGTTTGACAGTGTTTTATGTTTTTCTTCTGTCAATTTAGACAGAGCATGTTCTAATTGTGGAGGAAAATGAGCAAGAGAATAAACACACAAGTGCTTCTTCAGGCCTTTGCTTGGTTAGCATTTGTTAGCACATTGTTGGCCAAAGCAAATTACAGGACTGAATCTAGAGTCAGATTATGAGGGCACTGCCAAGGATGTGAACAAAGAAGGTGTATGGAGTTGGGGTCATTAGTGCCATCAGTCCTCCTGGCATTTGTAAGTTGAATGGCATGGTGATAGAGGAAGCTGCAGGGACTGTTAGAGTATTACATGATACCAGCTAGCTGGATTTCATGCTCTTTAATGTTGCTTTATGTTCTCCTTTGTACTAATTTTGCTCTCAGAGAGCACTTTCTCCTTGATAGTACTCAGAGCTCCATCTTGAAAATAAAAGATTTCAGCCAAAAAAGACCTTATCTTCCCCAGTTGTCCCAGCTAATGATGTGGAGTCCTTTGGGCCAATATGAGTTACACATCCATCTTGAAACTAGCCACCATGTCTGGAGGATGGAATCTGATGATTGGCCAGGCTTGGGCTTACTCCTGGGACCATCTAGAATGGAGTGAGGGACTCAGCCTTACCCAACCCTTATAAATTGTGAGTAGGGAATTGGAAATAACTTCTTTGAGGAAAATAGAGAGATAGAATTACTAGAAATTATGTCTAGAAGAAGGAGAACAAGTGAATGTTAGATGAATATGAAAGATACTTCTGTTCATTGCTTTGAATGTTTTTATCTCATTAGACTCTACCAACAACAACTATGATTACTCTGTGTTAGTCACCAAACTCAGTGTTTTATCAACATCATTTTATTCCTTAGAATGCTATGAGTTAGGAGGTAGTACTTGCATTTTACTGGCTGAAGAGTTGAAGCTTATAATAGCTTCAAATAATAATTTGTGGAAGGTCACTCAACCCTGTTATAGGGGAGGTTTCAACTTAGTTTGTCCCTCTCGAGAATCTCTTCTGTTATTGTACAATTGAGGAATAAGAAAGCACACTAAAAAACTCCTTAAGAGGAAGAGCAGAAGGTCATAATTCATCACATTAAGGCCATTTGAGTCTTAATATTGCAAGGATAATCATCATCCCGTAACCCCAGATACATAAAATCTATACCAGTACAGTATACTTGACTCACCATGCCAAGAAGCTTCTACTACTTTTATTTAGGTCTAGAACCAAGAATTGCCACATGAAGTACTGTTTTGCAATTGGCTGGTGGTAAACCTAGAAGATTGTGTTGAGAAGAATTTTTAATCTAGTTGAAAAGTGAACTGCAATGGATACAGGAGGGGAAAGTAACAACATGCTTGTCAAATATTTGATGCTGTAGGAAGTCGCAACTTCTCAGTCATTGTGAAGCTACATGTGTATGGGGCTCATGCCTCTAGGTGTGGATTATTTTGTTGCTAACTTCTCCATGATTGAGGAATTCCATGGCCAAGTTTTTGGAGGTTTCCATTCTAATTTAGCACAAATTAAAATAGAGATCTTTGTTTTCCTAAGGGAAAAACAATTTTATTTTGCTTTGAAAACTTTATAGAGTGAATAACTACTACAAAGACAACAATATGCAATGTATTAATTATTGTAACTGTCCTACTAGACTGTTTTGAAACTGTCTCATTGTTATTTGTTTCTCAATAAAATAAATAAATAAATTAAATAAATTTAGGAAAAAAAAAAAAACTTTATAGGGCCAGAGAGGTAGCTCAGCGGCATAAGTGCCTGCCTGACAAGTACAGCACAATTTTGGTTTTACTTTTCAAGTAAACACTATAGATGTGACTGTCATTCTCTATTGTTCATCTATCATGATCCCTATTGTATTTTAACATTTAAAAATAATGCAGTTATAGTAAGACTTCTAAACAGTTTGTTTTTAATTATCCTTTTTCTTTCATTTTACAGATCACTGATTGGAGTCATTCTGTGGTACAGCTGAAAAGAATCCAGTAAGAAATCATTAGAAGGTGTAAATATTGGCTTAAACTCCAGCTGAGTCTAGTATTTCTTCTGTTTGATAGCATCGCATCATAAAGGAAACATGTATGGCAGTGCAAGAACAATCACCAATCTGGAAGGTAGTCCTTCCAGGTCACCACGTTTGCCAAGATCTCCTCGTTTGGGCCACCGAAGAACGAGTAGTGGGGGAGGGGGAGGAGCAGGCAAGACTCTGTCCATGGAGAATATCCAGTCCCTTAATGCAGCCTATGCTACATCTGGACCCATGTACCTGAGTGATCATGAAGGTGTGGCTTCAACAACTTACCCAAAGGGCACCATGACTCTGGGTAGGGCTACCAATCGAGCTGTGTATGGAGGCCGTGTCACAGCCATGGGGAGTAGTCCTAATATTGCTTCTGCTGGACTTTCCCACACAGACGTCCTCTCCTACACAGACCAACATGGTCTGACTAGCTCATCCCACCACCATCACCACCAGGTCCCCTCCATGTTGAGGCAGGTAAGAGACAGCACAATGTTAGATCTTCAGGCCCAGCTCAAGGAACTCCAGAGAGAGAACGACCTCCTCCGGAAGGAACTGGACATCAAAGACAGCAAGCTGGGATCATCTATGAATAGCATCAAGACTTTCTGGAGTCCTGAGCTTAAGAAAGAAAGAGTGTTGAGGAAAGAAGAGGCAGCCCGGATGTCAGTCCTTAAAGAGCAGATGAGGGTTTCTCATGAAGAAAATCAGGTATGTTATGACTCATCTCAGTATTTTTGAGTCTTGGCTTCTCACTGAGTAGTTAGTGCTTTGCAGATGATGCCAGAACCTGTGCAGAAGAAAGTTTGGCCTCATCAAGAAGGTTATAGTTTCGTATGTGTTTGACTTGGATGCTACAAGAGAACATAGGATATATGAGGTTAAAGCTTGTGTTTTTTTGTTTTCCAATAACCTTTTCACATAGTTGCAGGAGTGGGAGTTGATCACTGCCTGAGTCTGTACATGGTTAATTTTGTTTTCTTTTTCAGCAGCTGGAACAACAATTCAGATGCACCTCTCTCTCTGAATAGAAGAGGAAAATACTCTCTGCAAGAGTAAACACTTTAACAGTAACACTGAGAGGGCCACATTTGACTACTTTATTATTTTGTTGTTATTGTTGCTGGAATGCCAACAGCATTGTTTCTTTCTAGAAGGAGTGAAGTTTGTTCTTTAAGTAGCAAACTAAACAGTATGAAATCACATTGGTAGAATGGGCTTGATACCATGTTAGAGAAACACAAGAAATTTTGCCTTAGTGTTTTCCACCTTTATCCATAGGAATTTTTTTTTTTGAACAGATTGTGTTATATAGCCCAGGCTGGCCTCAAATGCACAACAACCCATCAGCCTCAGCTGACCTCCTGAATGCCGGGGTTACAGGCATGTGCCATCACACCTGCCTACCTTTATCTATTCAATATTGTCTGCTATGTGCAAGATACCTTCTTACACTTTGATCCATCTTCCATGTCATAGCAAGATTAGTTTCTCAGAGGCTATCTGTGATGGTGTGTTTCCCTTCTTTAAAGTTGTCACTGAGTGTATATTGTCTTTGGGAAGAGGTCTACCTCCTTGACTGAGTCTGCAACACCTTCTACTGGAAAACCTGGCCTTATTCTTCCAGGCTTGTCTTATACCCTGTCCTTCACACTACCTCCTTCTGCATCTGCGCTGCCTGCACTACTGATTAGAAATTCCTGTGGGCAACTGAGGTTTCCCACCTGGAGCATTTGCTCTTGATGTTCCCTTCTGCTTGTGTCTCTTCAGCACCTCTTCCTGCTGCTTCTCTTCCAGTCCTAGCCAGTCTCCATTTTCAATTTCTTATCTATCTCTTATGCTGCTATTTTCATACAAGGTTTGGAGTCTGATGCAAACTGATGAGGCTGCAAATCCCAGCCTCGTCTCTCAGTGGTGGTGAGAGGAAGGCAACGAGATGGAACTAGAGGGTTCTGTACTATTTGGTTTAAAAAGTCTCAGATGTCATTTAACTTCCTACAGAAATTTGAGATTACACCAGCTTGGCTAACTGATGAGTCCGTGACAGTTGGTGTTGATGTTGATCTACTGAGGCATGATGCCTTTCTTAGTGTCATCTGCTGTCCTCCCTCTCTGTTTCCTTGGCCATCTATTCTTTGGAGCCAAGTGCCCATGGAAGCATTTGTGACCTGTATATATCTTTGCCCTTTGTTCTCCTTCTTTGTGTAGAAAACAATCACCTTGTGCCTTTGATTATCTGACAGAGCCATTGCTGGTTCTTGTATGTGGAAGTGTGACTTTTTTTTAAGTTGGAAAGAAATCTTTGTTCTCCACTGTTCCATCAAATCAGTGCTTTTCACTACTATTTCTTCTGCTTTCTAACTTCACTAGTTCATTAAACCTATGATGGAACTGTGCATTTCCTCTCTTCTGTATTGGTTTCTCTTATTTTTAATGTTTGTGAAATTGGTTGAAGCAATTTAGGAATGGTGCAAGTAGTGCTAAAAAATTTGAAAGTTGTTCTTTGAATTTTCAGCTCCAAAATGACTTGTATCTTATGCTTCTGTTAGTATTTTTGGGCACAGATCCCCAGTAATGCATGGCTGTGATGTAACTGGAAAATATGGTGAATGTTTACATTTTTAACAAATGTATTGCAATAAAAGATGCATTGCCGTATAGCCACCTTAATACACTCCCCAGCACTGAACACATTTATCCCATCATTGTTATAACTTTCTGAAGCAGCTTTAGAAGTCCTTTTCGTGAGTGTTTTTAGTTGTGCTATCATAGCTGCCTTAATGTCCAACATCAATTGAAAGCATTTGCCTTTCCTGGTCCTTTTGACTTTGGGGGAGAGCCAGAAGTTGCATAGTGCCAGATCTGGTAAATAAGATGGCGAGGACACACCATAATGTGTTTCACAAGCCTGTGTTTTTATTAGATGGTGTTCTGAAGAAACATTCCCTGTGTTTTTGATCGCATCTCATAAAGACACTTTATTGTTATGATGTCCTTGTTGAATTTATTATGGACAGCTTATTTTACTTTTAATTTTTAATTTTAATTTTTTTTTTGTGGCTGGCTCAGCCTGCCCTGGGGGTGGAGCTTGCATGGCATGTCATAATGGGGGACGAACTGGAAATCGATCTGTGGTCCCTGCACTTTGCCTAAGCTTGCCTAAGCAGGTGCTTTAGACTATAGAGCTATCTCACCAGCCTGACAGCTTATTCTTTGGGGTGGCATGAGCCCATCGTCAGTAGCTCATGTTCTCAAGGTCATAGCAGTAATTGATCTGGAGAGAGGTGTGGCTAAAACATTAAGCATGAAGGTCCACTGCCATATTAGAAAGCCTTTTTATTATTATTATTATTATTATTATTATTTTAAATTTTTTAAATTTACTTTAAATTTTTAAAATTTATTTATGTAGGCAGAAGGATCATTGCACATTTGAGACCAGCCTGGACTAGAAAGTAAGCTCAGGACCAGCCTGAACTGTATAACGAGACTCTGCCTCGAAACAAAGCAAAGCAAAACAAAACAAAACAAAACAAAATACTTCAATCAAAAAATAAAGGATTAAATTAACATTTCT
>NDGM011255245.1:0-15899 GCA_002564305.1 Octomys mimax | reverse complement strand
TGTGTGTGTGTGTGTGTGTGTGTGTGTGTGTGTGTGTGAGAGAGAGAGAGAGAGAGACAGAGAAAGAGAGACAGAGAGAGAGACAGAGAGAGGGGAGAGAGACACAGACAGAGAGGAGAGAGACAGAGAGAGAAAGAGAGGAGAGACAGAGAGACAGAGAGAGGGAAGGAGAGAGACAGAGACAGAGAAAGAGAGAGGAGAGACAGAGACAGGGGGAGAGAGAGAGAAAGTGAGAGAGAGAGAGAGAGAGAGAGAGATCGCATGGCAGGTGGGGAAGAGCTCCCCGGCAGGCCCTGGATGGCCCTCACGCCTTCCAACATGCTGTGACAGGGAGAATCCTCAGTGTTCGCAGTTTAAGGCTCTTCTCTAGCCATCCTCCTCGTACGCGGTGCGCTTCGACACAGGCCGGGACGCCGGAGCCCAGGAGACGGGCGCGCACGCTGTCTTGGCCTGACACGGCTGCACCGCAGCCGCGACCCAGGGCAGCGCGGGGCCCTCGCTTGCCACCCAGGCGTCCTCCGCTGCGAGACTGGCCTGGATCCGGAGCAGAGGGGGCGCCGCCCCAGCCACAGAGAAGGGAAGGCCGGGTCTCTCGCCCACTGCACAAGGAGTGAAGCAAGCAGGATTTTAAAAAGTCCCTCCTCACTGAAGCGTAAGGAATGTGAAAAGTCCCCTGCGAATACTTTACTTGCCAAATAAAAGAAATGTCCTGGGATCGAAATGGTTCGTTAATGGACTTAGAGGAAACATGACAGGAGCCTGCGGAGGGCAGGAGTTTCGGAAGTGATGCCCAGGCGTGCGCGCCCTGCGCCCTCGGTGCACCAGCCCCTCGGACCGCGCCGCGGGGGAGCGCGTCTTGCCCCAGCCGGGAGGCGGACGCTTGTCCAAGCCAGCACAGATGTAAGCAAGAACCGAGCTACCTGCTTGCCTCCGATAAGCTGGGCAGAAGGAAGGGAGCCCTCGAGCCCCGGCATGCGAAGCGTGCTCTTTGCTTGTGACTTCGACCGCCAGCTTTCGCGGACGCAGGGACTCTGCTCACCGCTGAAGCTAAGGCCTGGAAGCCGGGCTTGCCAGATGCACTGCTCAGGGGGACTTGTTGACCAGAAGAGTAAGCAGGCAAGGGGCGGCGTCAGGCCTCCCTTGCAGAGCCTCGTGCCGTGGCAGCCCTCATCCTTGACAGGACAGTGTGCGTTTGCGTTGGCCACTTGCTCTTGTCAGTGGGTTTTATAGTCCAAATGCGTTAATGTCGTTACTTTCTTACATCCCACCTGGTCCCTGGACGCGCGCAGCACAGAGCTTTGCCTCGTCCTTGTTTTCTACAACTAGGGCGCAGGGTGGGGCGGGAGAGCTGAGCGCCTGTGCACCCGCGCTGCCATGCCTCTCTCAGCGCTCGCAGCCTGCGTTCGCCTCCTAAGGCCCTTCCTGGAGTGCTTCCGCCTGCCCTTAGAGACAGAATGCTGACAACTGAATCTTAACACGGCTGTGAGCAGGGGATATTCGTTTGTGGCTTCTGTGCCGATACTGGACACATTCAACCAAGAGTCCAATTCCTGGTATTTAAACTTATCTTTTAGGTCACCTTTCAGGCTAATTATTTTACATATTTTTTCTTTTGCTTTAGTCCCTAATAAAGTGCGAGACCACAAGGAAGAAAATTAAATTTTTTAAAGCTGAAAAGTAAAAGCATGGTTAATCTTTTTAAAATGCTGCAAAGCCAAGTGATTTACTTACAAAGCAATGCTGACATTTTAAAGCAGATAAAATTCAATAGGCTTATTTATTGTATTATTTCTTGAGATCTCCTGAAACGTTCCGACTTCAAATGTCAAGCACGGTGGGCAAATCCCCCACGGCAAGAGGAAATGCTCTTTTAACCCTCTGAATACCACAGTACACATTATCCTATTTCTGTACAAATATCAACATTAGTTATTCTTTCAGTTTAACTCAACTGTATGATGAGGTCAATAGTCTATTACGCTCACAGTATCTTTGCACGTAGAAAAATGATGCATGCTCTGCAGACACAAAGGAGCAGAGCAAGATGACAAGTGCAGAGGCAATGAAATATACAGCATCTTTGGACTTGCAATAGGAAAAAGGCGCAATCACTTTTTCTGAATGATAATTCTTAATCTTTGTGTCATGGGTAGAAAAGCATGAGATGTCAGCAAATATCCCTGCCGCCTTTTCATGCCACCATTACTGTCCGCCGCCACACTGTTCTCGTAGAACCCACCCTCTCTGAACACCTATCGTGGCCTTGCTTTTTCCAGCAGCTGCCTTCATCTGCTCTGCAAGAACAGACTCAGCATCTTTGCCATTCTCCACAAGAGATTCTCCCATGATTCCTAGCCCTCCAGGCAAGCAAGAAGCCTCTCCTTACACCTCCTTAGCAGACAGAACGGTGCCCATCGCTGCTCCTCTACCATCGCTTCTGTCCTTTGCCCATTTACACTGAAGTCATCGCTTTTTCTTTAGTTCACCCACGTAAGACCTTAACTCTCAAGGCAGATAAAGGCCAAGGCAAGATGTAATGGTTACTCTAAGAGGCAAATATTCCTTTGAGAAGATCACCTGCGTAAGTATAGACTAGTTTCAGTAAACTATGCTAAACTTTATTTTCTATATTAAATTTAAATTTGGGGTACAAATTAATTGGGCCTAACCCGTGACTCTAAAGAAACAATACGGTAAGTTAGAGCCTCTAAGTATATAGGTAAATGATACAACAGCAAATTTTTACAGTGACCTCTGCTTAGGCAGAAGTGTTAAAGAATTAGAAATAGTGGCCAGAAATTTTATCATTCACATCTTTATTTTAAATGATTATCTCTAACATAGTATATTGAAAAAGAACAGATTCTATTTGGAGGTGTAATTCATGATCTTTTAGAAGTCAGATATTAAGGAAACACAAAAGTTTTTCTCTCTTTCTTTCTTAGATAAATATTGACTTTGAATTTTGACTCAGGAGAGATGGCTCAGCTTTCATACTTGAGATGAAAATTGATCATGGTGAAATTAACAGATTATATAAGTATATTTGTAGTCTGTAAAAGGTTTGGCTTTTCCTTATGTCTCTTTAAAAATAAAGAGATCTAATCTGCCAAAGGGTTTAATCTTCCACTTCCTGCTGTCATATGGTAAAAATCTGACCAATGACATAAATAAGCAACATCTGTTTAGTGACGCTTACACATAAGGCAGTGACGTCCTGTGCGCTCTGCGTGTACTAAGGAAATCTGAGATGTGATTGGTCTTGGTGAGTGTTCTCATTTGGTGAAACTTAAAGATGCATTTACATGCATAACTAAAGCAAGTTATAATGTATTTATTACATTTTAGTGATTATTTTCATTGCCCATTTTTAAATGCTAATGGGTTAATTGACATTCAGTGCTGACATTTTAATCCAAATTGAATTTTAATCCTGAAAATGTGATGATTAGGGTGAAGGCCCAACTTGAGCCGCTTGTGGACCGCGCAGGGGTCGGAGCAGCGCACTCCAGGTGTGGCGGTGGAGCGCGGGTGCGTGGCCCGGGCTGCGCTGCTGTGTGGTGCCCTATCGGGTCTTCCCTGGCGCCGTTCACCTGCCTTGCTTACCGCTCACCCAAAAGCTGAGCAGCTCTGCCTTGTGCGGATGCTGCACCCTGTTGTTGCCACACTGGAGCCTGACATGTCCTGAATTCTCCTGAGATGGAGCTAATTAAAATCTTTGAGTTTTTTACACTGTGGGTATCAGGGTTGGAAAGCTGATGGAAGATGTAAAGAACTTGTTTACTATAATGATTTCTATTTACAAATCATGTGTTTGTCTTTATTCTAATTTCCATTCTGTATTGTTTTGTGTAAAGATAACTGCTACTTTTCAAAAGGAAAAGAATCACGTTGATCAAAGCGTTTGAGTGAAGGGCTCAAAGCCTGACAGGTTCATATTCTGGGCTCAGCAGCTGATTTGTACACATATAAGAGACAATTCTGTTTGCTTCTAAATAGACAAAAGTTATACTTACTATAAACATTATGTACATTAATAAAATGTCATACAACCCATGAATTATGATAGCAGAAAGAAAACATTTCTAACTAAAATATGACCCCATTGGGAAGACTGAACAAGACAAGACACTGTGAACAGGGCTTGGGGAATAAGTCCATTCTCAGAGTTTAGAGGAAACAACCAGAATAAAGCAGAAGACATTCTTTTCTAAATTTAGTTTTCTTGTAAAACTATACAGGTAGTTATACATCTTTTGAACATTAAAATTGGTTAGAAATTCTTATTGCCCTGAGCTGGTCATCACACACTGCACACATGCACTGGACTAAGATATTATGCTCCATAATGCGGTGCAGTAATTATAATAGAATTAGAAATCATAAGTCTGAATTCAGTTGAACAGAAAGACAGTTGAAGATTAAAGCCACAGAGCCGCGCTCCAAGTCATGGCTTAATAATACCTTCAACACTGCGCGGAGCGCCCCTCCGGGACACCACGCAAGTACGTGCTTCAGTCATCGTGACTGTTCGCCTCGGCCTCGCTCTTCTGTCAGCTGTGGAACCGCATGGAGCAGCTTCCTCTGTGGCGCAAACGCGAACACAGCTGTGGAAATGCAGGTGTGTGTCCTTCTCACCGCCACGTCCCGGGAGGAGCGTGACAGGCGGCCTCCCGGGGTGCGTGCTGCTGGGAGCCGCCGCCCACGCGGCTGGGGCGCAAGTTACCGCCCTGGGAGGGACGTGCCCGCACGTGGCCATCGTGTCTCGCAGAAACCAAAGCTTGCCCAAGGACTTCTGCGATGAAAGAACAGTGATAACGATCACAATAAAAAGCAGCTGAACATTTTGAGCGTGGGCCAGAGAGTGCTTCGCAGGCCAAAGCAGAGCCCTGCGGGCCGCGCTGCGGGAGAGGCGGAGGAACGCGGGCACCGAGCAGAGCGTGCGGCGGACCCAGAGCTCCGGCCGCGCAGGGAGCGCCTGGCAGCAGCCGGCCGCGGAGGGGCGCAGGCGCCGGGCCGGGGGGGCCGCACGACGACGGGGACAGGGCCACCGCCGAGGCCTCGGACCCCGACCGCGGGGCAGCGGGAAGCAGACGCTGGGAGTCTCTGAGCGGCGGAACAGAGGTCCGAGCGGCGTAAAGGAGGACGCGGTGAGGCGGTGCTGGGGAGGAAAGCCAGCCGCAGCGCTGGGTGCCGCCCCGGCCGCGAACGCCTCGGGGCTGCGACTCGGGTCTCCGGGAAGCCGCCGACGGCTTGCGAGGGCGTCCGGAGACAGAGACGCCGACGCCGGAGGCCGACGCGAGCCGGGCCGGCCGTTGCTCCCGGCTCTCGGCAGCGCCCACGGAGGCAGCGACGCGCGCCTGGGGCCCGGGATGCGGCACCGTGCGACCGCGACGGCTGCCTGGGGAAGGTCCGCGGGGGCAAAGCGGACGCGCAGCTGCAGGCGCGGGCCGAGGGCTGGGCGAGCTGCACCCTGGCAGGACGCGCGGGCGTCTTCTCCAGGCGGTCAGGACCGCAGCGCTGGGAGGCAAACCGGGGAGGTGCGGCGCGAGGGTGGCCTGTTCAGGCTCCAGGCGGAGCGGCTCTGCGTTGTGGTGGCAGAAAGCAGAAGGAAAGGGGACTGGAAGACAGGGCAGAGGAAAGGCCCTGCGAAAGCTGCTGCTTTCTAAGGGAAGGAAAGTACAAGTACAGCGCAGCCTTAGATGGCGGTGGGGAGAGGAGCTGTGGGCCTGAAGAAACTGCAGACTTACAAGTGGAGGCCGGGAGGAGTGAAATCCCAGTTGAGGCCGCAGAGTACAAGCGACAGCAACAGGAGTGGGGGGTCTCAGGCAGCCACCTGCTGCTGGGTGGGAAGAGGATGGGAGCGTGTGGTACTGAGTTCCTTCACGGTTGGTTTTGCATGTAGGTGCGGAGAGCAAAGCAGAGGGAGACAGCCCAGGTGATGGCATTCACAACGAGCGATCAGGCCAGCAAGGTACGCAATGGAAAGTAGGCAAAGAGAGGCAACAAAGGAGGGCCCACAGATACAAAGTTGTGGGGCTAATGAATTAGAATTCCCGTGAAGCTGAAACCTGCTGGTCAGTAGCATTGCATAGGTTAACTGAAATGGTGGGAGGGTAAGGTTGTGAGCATTTGATTCAAGACTTCAGAGGTGATTTAGCGCTAGAGGTGACCCAGGGTGAGACACAGGAGGTATGTGGAGATGGTACAGCAGCAGACTTGGAGCAGGAGGTCCGCACACGAATCCTTTGTGGATGCCCAAAACCTGAGACACTGGCAAGAGTTTGGATTCAAAAAGAAAGAATGGCCCTTTAGGTGAATAAAGGCCGAGAGTAAGAGTTCATTGTTAGGAGGGAAAGGAACCATCCAAGTGAATTGTGAGGCTCAAAGAGAGTGATTTTAATGTATTTCTTTAATAGGAAAGGGAACCATGATGACTGGAAAGGGCTCTAGTGGGGAACAGGAGCATAGGGTGGGGATCAGGAGGGTCGAGGCAGCGTCCAAGGCGGACAAAAGAGGAGGAAGGAAAACTGGCTGCCCCAGGAGGCAGCCTTGCAGGAAATGTCAAGGAGCAGCTGCCCCAAGGGGGAGCTGTGTGAAGGTACAGAGATGAAACTGTCGTACTAATTTGATTTGAAACTGTCTCATTGCTATATGTCTCTCAATAAAATTATGGAGGAATCCCTGGCAAGTCCAAGGGCCTGAGTTCAATCCCTGGTTCCGCAAAAAAAAATAAAAAATAAAAAAAAAAAAAAATAAAATTATGGAGGAAAAAAAAGAAAGAAAAAAAGAAAACACTGGCGTTTGTACGACTGTAGGGACGGCCACTGACCAGAGGGAGAGTGATTTGCTGAGCAACAGACAGCAAGTAAGAGGCTCTTCCACAATTTAAGCCAAGGCTATCTCCCTCCAAAGCTGGTCATGCTACTTATTAGAGAGAAAATTCCCCCAAATCAGCGAATTGTGTGTTGGATGGGAGAAAAGGCATTCTCAAAATTCTTTCATTCATCTCTTTTATTCTTGACCATTTCAAGGACATTAGCGTTGTTAGAGTGGCATTATACCAGAGAATGTGACAAGAGAGAGAAGGCCATGCACTTCCAAAACTGCCGCTTTTAGGAGCTCCACCTACCTTCAGGAAGGAAGTGTGAGTGGAGAACTCAGGTGAGCCTTTGGGGCTGGCAGAGATGGTGTGTCACCTGAGACTAAGATGCTATTTACAGTTTATGAGGTTCTTTATAAACTGTTGCTGCACTCAAATGCCTCCACAGAGTGCTGAGTGAAAATGACGATAGAAAGATCAAATTCTCATAAAAGTTGATTATTCTGGCTAAAAGAAAGTAAGCAAAATGTCTTGGAGGCATTGCACTATGCTTAATGCAAAGCATTCAGTGCTCATTTTCTTAAATATCTCATGGAATTGATGAAACACCTTTGCATCAGAATAGTCTAGCCTCTAACTGCATCTAAACAAAATGTCATTAAAGCTCTGAATTTCTGCCTGCATTCATAGCGCTTCGCTGTGCAATGATACAGGCTCAGGGATCTAGGAACTGGACATTTTTATATTTGCTTCATCCTTTAAATCGTGGACCGTACCAGTAACGTATCAAGGAATTATTCTTACTTCGAGTATAATTTAGTCAGTTTCAGAGTTGATGACCACCACAGCATGGAATTGTCTGGGCATTTTCCCAGAGCAGTGGGTCCTACAGCTGTTTTTAATCCAATGTATTTTTTTTATTTCAAAGAGTAAAAACAAAAAACAAAACAAAGACAGAAACAGTAACATGCAATAGTACCTGTGGTACAGAATTTCAAAACAAGAATGCAAAATTAACAATGGTTGTTACATTACATATTTTTATAGACAAAACTGTTGTTCAGATGAACAGATATAGGTACGTGAGATTGGTCAGTTCTATTTTGAAAAATAAAAATGTAGTGGCTGCTCTTTCTGTCATCAGATGCCAGACTTGTTTCCTCCGGTCCACAGACTTCTCCCAGTGCATAACTCAGCTTTCCATGACTGTGTCAAAATACCCGCAAAAAATAACTCAAAGGAGGAGAGATTCACTTTTGACTGTGGTTGTGGAGGTTTGCTGTGTACAAGAGGTGAGTTAGAAAGTCGCGGTGGGAGAGAAAACTGCTTGCTCTGTATGAGCTGGAAAAGAGAGAGCCAGAGAGAAGGGGAAGCCGGGGCCAGAGGCAGCGGTCTCCATGGTAGAAGGGCTTGGGCTGCTCCCTTTAACCCCAGCTCCTATTTCAACCCCCACTAATGCCATCAAATTATAATCTCATCAGTGGACTAACCCACTGAGAGGTCAGAATCTTCATGATCCAATCACAAGAGCCCACCAACCAGACCTTCAACAAATGAGCTAGCTATTTATTTATTTATTTATTGTCCCTGGTACAGGGACTTGCTATGCAGTTCAGACTCGTAGGGGGCCTCCTGTCTCAGCTCCGGGATTGCAGGTGAGCACCACCATGCCTGGTTTCATTGGCCTGTATGGCATGCCTGGAGTTCTGGGGCCTCATGGCATATAGTACCAGCGATCGACCCCAGGTCCTTGCGCTTGCCAGGCAGGCGCGTAGACTGCCGAGCTCTCTCCAGCCCAAGATCATGAGCTTTTGAGGCCATTTTAGACAACAACCATAAACAGTGATCCACACTGTCTTTATTCCCTAAACCAATTTTCAAGAAAAATATTTTCCCTGGCTTTCCAAATACAAAGGCCACCTACGATTTTATCTGCTGTGTGACCATGTGACCCTACGATTTTTGATGGGTTGGGGCTGGGCATCTGGCAGCATCTTCCAAGAATTTCAGAACTGCTTAGATGTTGGAACAAACACCTACAACTCAGATGCTATCGCTACCACGTTTCCTGCCATAGTCCAGAGAAATGATGAGAGCTGGCCTCAGAACAGAGAGAAGGAAGCCTGCCTAAATGCGTCCTTAGCCGCAGGATGATGGTGAATGCCCGCGATCCCAGCACATGCAGTGGCTGAGGCTGGAAGACTGACAGTTCGAGCCCAGCCTAGGCAATTTAGTGACTTAGTGAAAAGACACTTTGCCTCAAAGATAAAAGATGAAAAAGGGCTTAAGGAGATAAAGGGCAAAGCTGTTCTTTCCCACTAGGAATACTTTTATAAGCACGTATCATCAAAATTAACAAATAAAAGCTTAGTGCTAATTCTGTTGGGTATAAAGAGCCTAATTCACTTGTAAAGCCCATATTTTATATTTTCATTATGGCTGCAAAACCTGCCTATGAATGGCATAGCACTTTAATCTCAATTTGAAATAAAAAACACACCAGTATTTCACCACACATTATTGTTTTATTAAGGCTGAAATTTTTTCATTTAACATTGGAAAATATCAGAAGAGTAGATCAAAATGTTAGAACCTCCCACTCATGATCCTTATTCTTGTCCTAATCATAGAGAATCAGGGCTGAGCTTTTAGAATAACTTAGTTCACAAACCACCTCCTCACCCCATTTCCAATTCTCATGGGTTACTTAGAAATGAACTTTGCCTGTGTACAAAGCTGCCAAAAGCCCTTCCCAAGCATTTGACCTGGTTGGAAAATGCAATAAAATAATTTCAAAGGCACATTCGGGATCTTGACCCAGTGAGAGACATTGAAGAGCAGGTGGGAGGTGGCTGTTAATGAAGCCCATGTCCTGCCCCTAATGGGCCTGGAGGGCTGTGCTGGCAGGAGAACAGAGGCAGATGGCCTGCTCTGCTGGCGGAAGCCTGTCTCCCCTGCAGGGGAGGCCGGCTCGGTGGATTTTCCCCCAGTGAGGGGCACACTGTTCTTCCACGCTGTGGATTGCCACATACTGCCCACTGAGAAGAGCAGCTTGTCCCTGGCCTCATGGACACTTTTCCATTTACGTATATTTTGGATGACCCAAAGCAAGAGGTGATGCCACTTTTCAAAGGACCTTGGGCTGGATTGTAACACTGACCCCGAGCTGTGCCAGCTCAGAATTCTGTTCCTCAGCCCACAGGAAACTTTCTGCTGAAAGAATCACACACACACACACACACACACCTGCCCCTGCTGTTCCCACTGTTCCCAATCCTTTCGCTCCTCACAGTGGCCCTGGAAGGTACCTGGCCAGGATGATCTGAAATCAGGGCAATCCATCCTGAACCATCCCCGACCTTGACAGTTCAGGGATGGGTGCAAGCAAGAGGGACGAGGCTGCGAAGGAGGAAAGGGGTGTCCTGGAGTAGAGGTCTGAGAAGAGCGCAGGCGGGCAAGAGGCCCCTCCATGGAGAAAAGCTTACTGCTCTTATGGTGCTTGATGCTGTAACTATGAAGGAATTTACCCAAATACATAGTTTTTAAAAACAATTATTTTTTATTTAATTCAAAATCTTTTAGTTAGCTCTCATCTCCAGGATGCTTGAACTCCAGGAGGCTTTGGGTGGTGACAACATGGAGGAGGATGAGAGAAAGGGGCAATGATCCGCTTCCGAGTCCTGCGCTGATGCGCAGGAACTAAGCTGCCCTCTCAGGGCTGGGGAGGAGCTTCTTGTAATACATGAAGGCAACGCGAAGAGAGACGGGGCCGGGCAACAGCCTGAAAGCAACAGCCATGCAGAGACAGCCTTTCTTTAATAAGTAAATCAGAAGCTGTTCAGACTGGGGAGTGACCTGCTCTAAGAGAGGAGACGGTTCCTTCACCACCTGCACATACACATCAGCATTGACGCTGGAGTCTGTTGGACTCTACTTAGTGCCTAGGCCACTGTGTTTTATGATCTGTATGTTTAAGATTCTTAGTTAACTGTTGACATTGGAAGATCAGGAAGCCTCCATGAAAATTTGAATGTCTCGTTTCTCTAAAGTCAGCAATACCAGGCCCAACTTCTGGCCTTCCGTCCTCCCTCAGCCAGACAGGACTGCAGCAGCTGCCTATGGAGGGGATCACTGCCCACCTGGCCCCGCTGACACGTATGGGGCCACTGCTCCATGGAAAGTGGGGCGGACCATGCTGCTCCTGTCACCTGAGGGAGGGGAGACCACACAGCCCTTGTTGTTTCTGGTGTTGCCTATTTACTTCTGGACTGGTCAGTAATTTTGTGGACTGTTCCCCAGTGTTGGTCTGCATGGCCCGACATCCCTCTGAGCCATTCTCAGGATGTGCCCTTGGATAGCCCTGATGTCCAAATGCCGCGTTTCTAAAGCCTTCAGTCTGGGACATTTGGTTAAGGCTGAGCTATCTCACTGGCTTTATTTCCTTTATACTTTCACATTTATTAATGAGTATTTTTCTCCAAGGAGGCGCTTTTTCTCTTCCATGCTGTAATTATTTAAATTCAATTATTTATTTACATCATCATGGCCCCAGAGACCTGTGTCTCATTCTACAGCTTACAGTTCACACTATCCTTAGTGGTTGTTACTCAAGTATTTGACTTTGGGCCAAAAGAAGCTCCTCTTGCAGGCTTGGGAGGCCTGCCAGCATTCCTGCCCCTTTTTCTTCTGGGAAATATTCTTAGTTGCATTACACCAAGAAACCATGAATATATATGTCAAAATTTAACTGTCTTCTAGAACAAAACTCAAGACTCCAAAGACTGTAGCAAAACATCAAATTTCTACAGTACAGCATCCAAAGTGATCACTAGACTTGTGAATGAGCAGGAAGCTGTAATCCATACAAAGACCAAAAAATTACTATAAATGCATTAACATTATGCAGGTATTGAAATTATTTGGTTAGCACTTAATGAAAATCAGGTAAGTATATAAATGAATCTATAGAAAGTTTTAAGGATAAAGAAATGGAAGTTTTCTGGAGGCGTACAGAAAACTGAAAAACTAAGAAATTTTAAAATTGAAAGTTGTCATATTTAAAATTGTAAAAGAAACATAAACATAATTAAATTTTGATATTTTGACAAGTCATTTGCCCCAGTGGCCTTAGGTATATTTCTGGAAGATGTGAAACTTTAATGATGTATTTCAGTGTTTCTCTGTATTTTTCTTTCTTTCCTGGAGCTTGTCACAATTCTAAAATTTCAATCTACCCTTAACATGAATAATTTTACATTATTCTGCAAGTGCATGTACCTATGAACACCACATAATTTCTGCGGCTTCTATTGCTTGACAAGTGCATTCTTTTAAAAGTTGAGTGTTTTTATTCAATGTCATGTCTTTAAACTTGCTAATTCTAGTATAATTAATTTTGGTGCAGTGTTTATGCTTTGCATGCACAACGCGGCATCCACCCTTCCTTCCTGTGATACACAGAGGGTTTCCAGTTCTTCATGATGACAGTACTGCTGCCACAAACATTCTTGCGTGTTTACTTGACTGCATGCTGGAAACTTTTTCTATGATGTTCCTACAAGAATTTTCAGTTTTGTAGTTTGAAAAATTTAAACCTAACCTAATAAACTCAAATTTTGCTAAAAAATGGCTGTAGCTATTACATAAGAGGGTTTATTTGAACTTATTGCCAAAACTTGGGCTATCTTCAGCTTTTAATTCTTGTCAATCAGTAATTGTTAAAGAATTCCTCAGCACAGCTAAAGAAGACACAGATAAAAAATTTAAAAAATAGAAAAGTGATGGAAATACTGAATGAACAATAAAGGAAGGAATTAGAATGCATGAAACAGATATCCAGGAACTTAAGAACTTCACTGAAAACTGGCAAAACCACTTGCATGAAACTCTCAGAACTCGAAGACAGGAGCACAGCTAATGAACATCAAAGGAAAGACCTCTCACAGCTAATAAGGAACCAGAACATAACAATTTAGCAGATACAAGATGATGCAAAGAAAAATAATACAAGAATGATAGATGTCAATGAAATGCAGGAGATAGCACAAATGACATTAAAAAAAAAAACTATTTACAAAAGTACTAGCAGAAAATTTTCTAAACATAAGAAAAGACTCTGACATACGGTTCAGTGAGGCATATAGGATTCCAATTAGCCATAATTACAATAAATCTACACCTAGACATATAATAATCAAGATCTCAGAAATTCAGCAAAAGAATAGAATATTAAAAGCTGATACAGAGAAGAATCAAATCACCAATAATGGAAAGCCAATCAGAATCACAGCAGATTTCTCAACACAAACCATCAAATCAAGAAGTGATTGGAGTGAAGTATTTCAGGTCCTAAAAGAAAATAACTTCCAAACTAAATTGATGAACCCTGCAAAACTATCTATCAAATTTAATGGAGAGATAAGATTCTTCCATGAAAAAGAACAACTGAAGAAATTCATGACCACCCAACCAACCCTACAAAGAGGACTGACAGATATTCTAGAAAGAATCAGAAACAACTACAGCTTCAAGAACAATGGAAAGGAGCCACCAAACAGAGTAATTAATTAAAAAGTGAGAAAGAATATGGAAACTACAGAAGGAAAATAGCATGACAAAGATAAACCAATATGCATCAGTTATAACCATAAATGTAAATGTTCTCAATTCACCAACCAAAAGAAACAGACTAGCAGAGTAGATTAAGAAACAAAATCCAACAATATGCTACATAAAAGAAATACATTTAACTCAAAAGGAAAATCACAGACTGAAAATCAAAGGATGGAAAACAATTCTCCATGACACAGGAAACCAGAAAAAAGCAGGGGTAGTTAATGTTGATGGTGAAAATATCAACTTCAAACCAAAAATCATTCAAAGAGATAAAGAAGGTTGTTACATATTTGTTAAGGGAAAACTGCAGGAAGAAGTGATAACAATTATAAATATATATGCACCCAGTGTAGGAACACTCACCTACAAAAGCTACATTTTAACAGACATAAAAGATCAAATGAGCAATAATATCATTGTAATGGGGGACTCTAACACGCCAGTGTCACAAAGAGATAGATCAACTAGGCAAAAAAATCAGCAAAGAAATAATAAAGCTAAGCCAAACTCTACTAAGAAATGGACTTAGTAGAATGTTTCACCCAGCAACAACAGAATATACATTCTTCTCAGCTGCACATGGGATATTCTCCAAAATAGACCATATACTAGCTCACAGAGAATGCTTAAATAAATGCAAAGGAATTGAAATGATCACAAGCATACTATCTGACCACAGGACAATGAAACTAGAAGTTATTGACAGAAAAAAAAACCCACAAAAAACCCACAAACACGTGGGATTTAAATAACTACCTCCTAAACAACCAGTGGGTCACAGATGAAATGAAATAAAAAATTAAAAAATATTTACAATGAAACAAAAATGCAGACACATCTTACCAGAACCTGTGGGATACAATGAAAGCTGTCTTAAGAGGAAAATTTATGGTGGTAAATCTGTGCATTAGGTAAACAGAACAAGCCCAAATAAATGATCTTATATTATATCTCAAGCCCCTAGGAAAAGAAGAACAAGTCAAGCCCATAAGCCCAAAGAAGGCAGGAAATTATAAAGATCAGAGTAGAAATTAATGCAATGGAGATAAAGAAAACAGTACAAACAATAAATGAATCAAAAAGTTGGATCATTGAAAGAATAAATAAAACTGACAAACTCTCAGCCAACCCTATCAGAAAAAGGAAAGAAAAAAATCCAAATTCATGCAACAAGGAATGAAAAGGGTGACATTACTACAGACCCTAGAGAAACTCAGAAGATCATCAAAACCTACTTCCAAAATCTTTTCTTTTACAGGAAGGAAAACACAGAGGAAATGGACAATTTCATAGACACATGAAATGTCAAATCTGGGTCATGAAGCATATGAATTGAATAACCCAATGATGGGAAATGAAACTGAAAATGTAATGGAAAACCTACCAAGAAAAAAGCCCAGGTACCAATGGATTCACAGCTAAATTCTACAAGAAATTTAGAGAAGTTTTAATGCAAATTTTTCTCAAACTTTTCAATGAAATTGAAAAGGAAGCAATTCTCCCAAACTCATTCAGGGAGGCAAGTATTACTCTGATTCAAAAACCAAAGAAAGACCCAACTTAAAGAAGAGAACTATAGACCAATATCTCTAATGGATATAGATGCATAAATCCTTAATAAAATGCTACAGCAAATCATCAAACAGATTATACATCACCACCAAGTATGATTCATCCTAGGAATGCATGGATGGTTCACTTACACAAATCCATAAATGCAATACACCACATCAATAGAGCCAAGAACAAAAACCACATGATCATTTCAATAGATGCAGAAGAAACTCTTGAAAAAGTCCAACACTCATTCATGATTTTAAAAAAAATGCTACAGAGAATCAGAACAGATGGTCTATGTCTCAACATGTAAAAGCCACATATGAGAAACCAACAGCCAACACCATACTACATGGAAAAAACTGAAAGCCTTCACTTTAATATCAGGAACAAGAGAAAAAGGTCCACTATCTCCACTCTTATTCAATATATTTCTGGAAACATTAGCCAGAGCAATTAGACAAGAGAGAGAAATAAAAGGAATAAGGATTAGAAAAGAATTGAAATTATTATTTGTAGATGACATGATACTCTATATAGAGGACCTCAAAAACACCACCAAGAGTCTTGTAGATTTAATCTTGTAGACTTCATTTTAACAAAATCCAGTAACATAGCAGGATACAAGGTCAACACCCAAAAATCAGTAGTGTTTTTGCACACAAACAGGAACACACTGAGAAAAATTAGAGAAAACTGTGCCTTTCACAATAACATCCCCAAAAATGAAATTCTTAGGACTCAATCTAACAAAGGAAGTAAAAGATTTTACTGTGAAAATTATGATACTCTGAGGAAAGAGATTGAAGGAGATTTGAGAAAATGGAAAGATATTCCTTGTTCCTGGATAGGAAGAACCAACATTATGAAAATGGCCATACTCCCAAAATTGTTATACAGATTC
>NDGM011255243.1:0-12777 GCA_002564305.1 Octomys mimax | reverse complement strand
AAAAAAAAAAAAAAAAAAGGCAAAGAAAGAGAGAAAAACAGGAAACAATTATTTAGAAAAGAAACAAAAATTACAAAGCCATCAAAGAAATATACATGTGTAAAATTGTAAATTCAATAATTGGCACGGAGGAAATACAAGTAGGAGATAAAAATCAGACAAAGAAATACAAAATACCAGAAAAAAATAGTTCTAAAACAAGATATGATTCACTATTTTTATTACTTGAGTATCCAAATAATAAAACCAGAAACAATATACAGAATAATATTTTAAAATCTTTTTTTTTCTTTTTTTCAGACATGGTATGGCTGTGTAGTTTATTCTTTTTTTGTTAATTTTATTGATAAACAAATAGCAATAAGACAGTTTCAAAACGAATTAATATAACAGTTTCAATAATTAATATTAAAATCTTGAAGAAAATATTCTGGAACTAAAAGCGCTGCTCTGACGCCGGCAGCTCTCTCAGTACCATCTGGGCGTTCCCTGCCCTCCCTGCCTGAGGCTGCTCCCCTGCTGTGCTCCCAGGGGCGGGGCTGGGAGGGCAGGGTCGTGACCTGGGCGGCTGGGCTCCACACCTTTCCACCACGTTCTGTCTTCGTCCCAGTGGAGGATGGACTGATGCCCTTAAAACACCAGCCAAGTTAAACCTCTCTCTATGAGTTGTAGTCGCAAGCACTGTGCACCAGCAGTATGCAAGCTGACAATACAGCCACCTCCTTTCAGAAACAAAAACTACAAAGGAAATAGATATGAACCAGAAAGATGCTTAATTCAGCCAAATAATCCAATCCATCAACCATAAAAATTAAAAGTAAAGCAAGTTAAATGAGCAAGAATTCAAGCAATTTGTATCTATAAGCCTTTTGTGTAATCTACCAGAGAACGAGTGTCATCAAAACAGTACTCAGAAAACTTCAATAAAATAACTAATGCTAAAGATGCAATGCATCCAACTGCAGCTCCAAAGGTCAAAATAGTGGGAAATTAGGAAATCACACCAATTTCTAAATAATATCCAATAGAAGACAAAAGCAGAGAAAACACTTTCCAACTCCTTTTTGAGGTTAAGTATTACCCAAATTCTAAATCCAGATAAAGACACAGACAAAAAATAAGCCAATCTATCTCATAAACATAAAAGCAAAAATGCTCAGTAACATCTTCACAAACGGGACTAACAATGTTTACAAACTTATACGTTAGATCTTCACAAATTATGCAAGATATGCTAAACTAGGAAATCATGAATTGAATTAATAAAAAGCATTACACCAACGAGCTAAAGAAGAAAAATCACAGGGTTATATCAATAGAGGAAGGAAAAGCATTTGACAAATCCAATACCTATTCACACTTAAAAAAAAAAAACCTCTTCAGTAAACGAGAATTGAAGGGCTCTTCCTCAACTGAACATCTGTAGAAAGTATACAGTTACCAATATATTTAATGGAGGGGTTTCTGTTCCTTCAAAATCAAGACTGAACCTTCTCCAAAAGCCATAGCAGGGGAGTTCCTGCCAGGGATTTTCCCTACCTCTCAAAATTGCCCTGGTTGGTATTCAAAGAATGGAGCCCTTAATATCAGAGCATAAACCCAAAGCATACGTTAGGAGACCTTACATACAAAGGACTTCAGCTTCCTCATGACAGACAGCAAAACAGCAGATGCCCTGCCTTTGTATGTTTACAAAAAGAGGGAGGTTATGGAGATTATTAATGGAATTTGAACACAGGGCTTGTACTAACTTCCAAACGTTAAATGATATGTTTGATCTTGTTGTGTCTCAGTCAGTCACCTCAATAAGATTACAACTACCTGAGAATGGCCAAGGTCTGTGCTGAAGTTCAAGTCTTCAAGTTAAAAAAAAAAAAAAAAGGAGCTGTCCAGGTCACAGAGTAGCCATGACCTTCTTCTGTGTTCCCCTACAGTCAGAGACATACGGAATAGTGCTGTCTCCTCTTACCCTTCATTTTCAGTAATGGGAAGGCATAGATAATACTAAAAGAAAGTGAAACAAAAGACATACTTATTGAGAAGAAAGAAATAAAACTGAACTTTTCACAGATCTGATGAACATCTATGTAGAAATTGCAAAAGAATTGTCAACAAAACACCCTCCTAGAATTAATAAATGACAAGATTGCAAGATACAAGATGAAGGCACAAAACTCACTTTCTGGTACAATAGTCATAAGTAAGTAGAATATCATTTATATTATCTGAAGTCCTCAGGCATAAGTCTAAGAAATTATGTATAAACATTATATGAGAAAGACTACAAAGCCCAGATGGAATTAAGGAGAAAGATACCCTGTGTTCACAGATGAAATGGCTCATTATAAAGATGCCATTTTCTCCCCAACTTGAGCAATATATTCTATAAATCCCTGTCCAAAATTCCAGGAATTTATTTTGTGGATATTGGCAACTTATTTGAAAGTTTATAAGAAAAGCAAAAGACCCCGAACAGAACAAAATAAAGTTGAGGTAAAAATGAATTCAGTTCCCAGTATCAAAAATAAAATAAAATTGAAGAAAAATGAAGTCAGAAGAATCTATCCAATTTCAAGGCTTACTTGAAACGATAGTAGTCAAGACAGTATGATATTGATGGAAACAGAGAAAAGTTCATCAGTGCAAAAATATGTAGGACACACAAGCTATGTATGTATAAACACAGCCACATGATATTTGGAAAAAGAGCAAATCAATATAATTGAGGAGAGACAGTCTTTCAAAGGTTGCATCAATTAGACACCTATGTGCAAAAGGTGAACCTAGGCACAGGCCTTACACGTAGCCAAAATTTAACTCAAAATGGACTATAAACCTAAATGTACAATATAAAAACTATAAAGCCCCTAGAAGATAACATATAAAACCCTAAATGACCAATGATTTTTGATAGCATGGAACGCATGATCTATGAAACGAAGTACTGATAACTTGGACTTCATTAAAAATCAATAGCTCTGTGAAAGACGCCAAGAAAATGAGAAAGCAAAGACAGTCTTGCAAACTAAGTTTGCAAAAGACTTCAAAAAGGAAAAAAATAAAGACTTCAAAAAGGATTGTGATTCACAATATACTGAACCTCTTAAACCTTAGTAATAAGGGACAAATCAACTCAAAAACAGGAAAAAGACCTCATCAGACACTTCATCAAAGAAGTTCACAAGGGACAAAAATGCAGAACTGAAAAAATGCTTAATATATGTTGTTATGGAATTACAAATTGTAGCAATAATAATACACCAGTGTACAGTTATTAGAATGCCAAAAATCCAAATTCTGATAGTATCAAATGCTGGCAAGGAAGGAAAAGAATATTGCTTGGTATTTGGAAAACAGCTTGGAATTGTCATATGAAACTAAGACTGCTATATGAACAGGAATTTTCCTCCTTGTATTCATTTTAAAAGTTTTGTTTATAGTATCACTTTAGTAGTATAAAGTATACATTGACTATAAACCCATTTAAATCATTTAAAAAACCTAAATATTGAAAAATACTTCTATTAGCTACAGGTTAACAAAGACAGAATTGTGAAATTGTCTTTTTTTCAAGTTCCTATTTCTTAAGTGAATTGCTCTAGCCTAAGGATCTTTAACTTGTGTTCAAATTATCATCGTCTATCTCAAAAATATTGCCAAATTGACTTGAACGGATGTCTCTAAGATGGATAGATGAATTCTGGAAGCAGGGAGATTCTACTTCATTATAACCATCACTTACCTGAAATAAGCTAAATCATCAACACTGATGTTTTCAGATGTCTTTATCTTCTTTATAATAATTTGTAGCACTTCTCTGACTTTGTAGCTATTTCACACAGTTTTTAAAGTCACAAAATGCTCATTCTCTGAAAAAAAGGTAATATATAATCAAAGTAAAAGACATTGTTTTACTTGAAGACATGGGGGTTCAATGAGTCCTAATCTGTATCTCTGATAACCCCACCTGCTGCTCTTTAACATGAGCTGGGTCAAGATTGGAGGAAGAGCCAGTGCCACACACTGTCAGCTGAGATAGAGCCTCAAGTTAGAGGCTATGACTTCCTGGGGCTTGAGGGATCACACGTCAGGGCTGAAGCACCGGACCCCAAAACATCAGCTACTGTCCCAATTGTGTAATGTAGATTACTCTGAACATCCTTCTCTCTGCATGTTGCAGGGGGAAATGCAGGCCCCCCACCTAGCCCAGCTCATAGCACCCACCTACCTCCTGTCATTCTCAATCATTCATCCTCAAGCCACTCCTTCTTCATGACTGAATGAAACCTGGGTTCTGCACATTAACTTGACAGGATTGCAACAACTTGTTCATGGGATTACAAATAGAAACCTATCAGATGGAGACAAGGACAATAATTAGCCAAGATAATTGTACTACTGATTTCTATTAGTTCATTGAAAGGAACAATTAATGCTTATATTATTTGATAAATTTTGCATGCTTATATCCGGTGATCTGAGCAACTACTTTTTTTGTTTTGTTTTGTTTTATATTTTAGTACAGGGTCTATAGGGTCTCACTATGTACATTGGACTTGTATTGATCCACCTGTGTTCAGTCTCCCAAGAGCTGGGATTACAGGCATGGTACCACCATGCCCAGTCTCAATCCCTAGCTCAGCATGTCCTGGGGTGAGGCTGGCATAGCACACTGGAGGTTGAACCCTAGCCAATGGGTCTGCCTAAGCAGGCGCTTTAGTCCACTGAACTATTTGGCGGGCCCTCTGAACAACTACTTTGAAGATAATAATATCCAATATAATAATCATTGTTAACTTCCTACCATCTTGTTTTGAAATTATGTATCATTTTGTTGTTTTTCTTCATTTTTCTCTTTAAAATAAATTAAAGAAAAATGATTGTGCCCTGAGGCAGTATGGCAGTAGTAGCTAATTTACCAGTATGGAAAAAAGTATAAAGTGTCAAGTATTGAAAATGGATGATTTCTTGGGAGATTTTTTAAATATCTTTTCCATCATATCTACATTTCATAAATGTGAAATTATCCACTATATTTTAAATGAGACAAACTTTTATGATAGTGATAGGAAAATAAATGGAAAATTTTAGAAAGGAAATGACACCGAGGAATGAATAGAATGCTAACTTTTGCACTTAAAACAGAAGCGTGTGTGGCATGGGACACATATAGTGCTATCTGTGGAAAACATGCTGTCAAATACAACTTAAAAATTGAATCTTACCATAGTATATAGTTCAATAAGAATCACTACTTTACATTCTCATTTAGAAATGTGTGTGTATGTTTGTAAGGCATTGGAGTGGAACTCATGATCATAATCCGACAGTTTTGACTTAGCGCATTTTCACGGGCAGGAGTTATGTATAGAGATGAGAGTGACAGCAATGCTCTCTGGTGCTAAGGCCAGAGTAAAGCTGTGGGTTATCTTACACTGGGAATGTACTTTTAAAAAATAGAGAGATTGTGACCAGTGAACTGAGCATTTCTTAGGTCAGTACAGAAGCAATTCTGAGACGTGATATTTCCTCTAGTGCTTATCAGCATGAAATCAGACTGTTTGGTTTCAAAATCTCCTTCAATGATCTGAATTTGTGTGGTCCTTGAACTACTTTCCTGGTCTCAATGAGGCTCAGTTTTTTCACCTGCAGAATGGGAATATCAGACCTCATGGGGCTGTTAAGAATATGTGAGTGGAGCTCTGTTATGCTTTGTGTCTAGTTGTCACCTCAAAGCCTCATGAAGTCATGGGGCAGATTTCAGGAGTTTGTGATTAACTCTGGTCCACTGGGATTATGGGTGTGAGTGCTGCTGGGATTATGGGTGTGAGTGCTACACCCAGCCTGGGGTGGACAGCCTGAGTGCAACGTAAGGGAAACGGACCTGGTCTCTGTAGCCATTGTAGCTGCTACTCCTCCTTTGCTAACTGCTCTTTGCCACCACCGTGAACAGCTGCCCTCTGCCATGTGCCAGCCCAGTATGGACTGAAGCCTTCAGTGACTGCGAGCTAAATAAACTTTTCCTTCCTTCATTTGGGATGTGGGGTATTTGTCCCAAAAAGGAGAGAAGAGTAACTGAGACAGGCTCCCTACACCTGGTTACTTTTCTATGCACTCCTTTTAAATTTTCAACCATAAAAGAAATGCAGTTAACAGAACAAGTGCAGGAAAAGGAAAAAAAATATAGCAGAAAATAACACAATGCCTTGATTACAGTCTAACATTAGATTTAGAAATACTTGGCTCTAAAATCTGGCTGAGATCCATACTATCTGTTTTAGTTCCTATTCTCTCATTGCTGAGACAAAATACCTGATCCCAAAGTTAAAAGGGAAAACCTTTATTTAGCTCAGTGTATAGAGGTTTGGTTACAGGACTGTCTGGCTCCAGCACACCAAGGCATAGAGGCACGGGGGAAACCGTTCATGGCAGAGAAAAGCAGCAAAACAAGCAAGAGGCAAGATGAGCCTTTGTGTCCCTTCCTTAGTATCCATCCAGGAACCAGAATTAGGGCAATGCCACACCAGCCAGTGGCCAGATTTAGTAGCCACCCACCTTAATCCCAACACCCTTCATCCTAGCCTTGCACCATGAATCAGTCACACACTCTAGATATAGCCACCTCTGAGAAACTCCACTTTTAGCTGCGTGAGGCTTTGGGCAACATCTAGACGCAGCCACCACACCACGTGATGACCTAGGAGGGATGTACGGAGCTTCAGAAAGATTTCTTAAAGTATATCTTAAACTCTTAACAAACAAATAATCAATAGTAATATGAAATCAGTATACTAATTTAAAACACAGGTAGGTATGCCAGCATATAACTATAATCTTATCATTTTGGGAGACTGGGGCAGGCAGTAAGATTATAATAATTTAGAGTCCAGCATGGGCAATTTAGCAACTTACTGTGTCTCAAAAATGAAATAAATAAATACCAATAGAGCTGGAGATGCAGTTTAGCTTAGTTCCATCCCCACCATCACCACAAACAAATATACTGAAGAACTGATCATGAAACACTTAGCTAAATGATTTCTAAACATCCTACCATAGGGCCGTGGTCCTTTCACTAAAACTCTTGGACTACCAGGATTTCAGTATGATCCAGATCTCAGATCATACACAGCAAAAGCCAACATTTTATACCTCCAGGGAGATATGGAGCAACACCTAATAATCAAGCACATTAATATTTTATGGTGAAATGCACAAATATTCAAGTGAAAATGTAGCTTTGGAAAGATTATAAGTCACCTCAGCTTAGCTGAAATCAAGTTTTACATCCAAATGGTGTAAAGAGAGCTTTTAGTTCTTTGAGACTTAGGATTTCAGGACTCTGGATAACAAATCGTGGATCTGCCTTTGGGTAGCTAGTAACAGCGCTGGGACAACAGAGGATCCTTTATGTACCTGTTAACTGGGGGCTCATATGCAAACATTCTTCTTTTTTCTTTTTTTAAATCTAAGTCATGGTCTAGGGATATAGCTCAGCGGCATAAGGGCCTGCCTGGCAAGGGCAAGGTCCTGAGTTCTATCCCTAGTACCACAAAAAGAAAGAAGAAGACGAAGAAGAGGAAGAAGACGAAGAAGACGAAGATGGAGACAGAGACGGAGACGGAGACAGAGACGGAGAAGGAGACGGAGAAGGAGAAGGAGACAGCCAGCTGCCAGCCAGTGTGATGGGTGGGATCTCAGATGAGGTGGCCTCAGCCCCAGCCCACTGCTGGAAGAGTATCCATGGTGGAGTAAGTGTTCTTGATGGTCTCATCAATGGACACAATCAGGCACGCAGCCTCAGAGGCTGCTTTCAGGGCATTGAGCTGCACCAAAGCTGCCCCTCACAGGAAAGCTTCAAATTTGTCAGTAATGTCCTCATTGTTGATGTCCACCCCATACCACACGCCACCCTGGGCATTCCAAGCCCATAGTTTGTTCAGGATGTTTGTGGCATCAAAGCCAGCATTGTCACACAGCTGGCATGGGATAACTTCCAAGGCCTTAGCATATGCCCCAATCATTCTTGACTCTTTCAAAGAGTCCAAGGTATGTATCACTCCCACTAAGTTTGGCAAATCAGCTGTGAAATCATGTACTCTTCATCACAAAAAGATCTCCCAGGACCACAAAATAGGGATATATCCTCAGCAGGTTGCTTTGTTAGGTCAGCTGTAATAGTCTCTACATCTGAGCTGGATTCTCTTCAGTATTTTCAGTTTTGCTTCATTTCTTACCCGACGTTCAAAACACAAAGGCACACAGAGGTGTGAAGGATTTCCTCGGTGAAGATGATGAAGGTGGGTGGTTTGAAATGAAAGGAAGGAGTTGAGAGAAGAGGAGGAGGAGAAAATCTCTCACTCCTGAAGATTCATTGGGTCAATTTGCAATGCTGATTTAATTCCTGGAATAGGAAACATTTACTAAAAGTTTTATTATCTCTATTGACCATATTTCTTTTTAATGCCATTATCTAATCTAAACCTGTTAATTGTACTTTTCCAAGAAAGGATACCTAAATAATTTTCTAAATAGCATACTTGAAGTATCTTCAGAAAATAAATTGTTTTTACAAAAGCACAATGAATAACCATGCTTCCTATGATTGCTTTGTTTCTTTAGATTTATACCTAATTATATAACCTTCCACATATTTAATTAATAGAAGTAATCAGTAGAATGTTTTGATTGTTTGGTTGAAAGGTTTTATAATTATGCTGACAGTTGTTATTAATAGTTACAGTAGTAATTCAGTATAACTTAATTTTACATATACTAAAATCAATAAGGAAAACTACATACTGAGCTTGCAAAAACATTATTCATAATCAATTGTATTTTCTTTCTCAGCAAATTTACTTTCCACATTTTGCATATATCAAAAGCTATGGATGTTTGAAGCACAAACACCCAGACATCAAATGAAGTGTTCCAACAGGCATTTTTAAAGTGATAGGCATTTTTTATTCATAAATACAAATCTCATCACCATCTACAATCACATATATGTCTTCAGAAACATCACTCAGAGTGCCAATTTTTAAAAATTACTTTCCCAATATTAATTAATTGTGTTCTTTCAAACCTCACAATGCATCCTACCGATCTATCTACATAGAATTTTTATTATTACCTGGCAATGACAGAAATCAGCACTTAGCATCAAGGCCAGAGAAGAATGCTTTAAAAATCCACATGAGGAAAAGCAACAAGCTCTTGTCTATTCTTTAAAGCAGTAGTTGTTTACAAAGCCTCATGCTTTATTCACTTCTTCTGATAAGACTGCCAGACACTCTCCCTTTCCTCTAAGTAGGCCTCTCCAGGGCAAGCTTGAAAGTCTGGAGAAACACACCTGATGCTACTACCTTTGTCACTGACTGAGAGGGAAGCATTTCTTTATCATGCTCAAACCCAGAAAACAGAGATTATCTTTTCCTAAACCAAAATAAATCATTCACTGTCCAGTATGACACTAACTACAAAAGGTTTTATAAAGAAGAGAAGGGCCTCTGTGCTGCAGGGAAATAAACACCTCATTCCTATGAGTGTAGATGGTAAATGATTAATGAATCAACAGGAGCTAACAGGAAGGAGAGTAAATCAAAACAGGGTCACATGGTCTTCATGCCAAGAGGCCATTTGTTGTGATGTTTATGAAGGATTTCTCTAGGAAAGGTCACAAAATACCGTGAGTGGAGGTATAAGAGGTAAGGAAGCTCTTCTGTTGGGCTCCTAGGAGGAGCAACTGATGGATATCCTGAGGGTTGATGTCCTGACATGCATCCCAGTGGACATCCTGTTGTAGGAACATGAAAGTCCCTGTCCCTATAAGAGGGGACTCTTCAACCCTGTCAGAAAAGAATCTGGGAGGAGACAAAAAGCTTATCAGAAAAAAAAAACTGCTTCACCCACAAAGATAAAACCCTTCTAAGAACAAAGAAACTTCACCCAAATTCCGGGGAGGTAATCTAGTCCCTCTCCCTACAGTCATTAAATCAGGATCAAGTACATAAAATAAAGTAATCAAATCATACTAAATCTTAGGAACTTTCCAATGGCTCAGACAAGGAAGTTGTCTCTCACTCCACCAAGATATGATCAGAGTTCTGAGGGTGACTGTAAATTTCTATTTAAACCTATGTCATTTATAAAATATCTGAGTGCTTGAATTATTTATTACATTGCTTATAACTAACACAGATTGAGTTGGGCTTTTAATTGCTAGTAAGAAAATTCATATTGCTTAATAGTTTCTTTGTCTGTTTTATCAAATGCTGCACCCTGACAACAGAAAAGATTGTGTTCCTCTCAGTACCATATTAACAGGGCAATATTGATTGACATGGGATGACCAAACCCATGTGGCTGACGTTCCTTTGTTTTCAAAGGCCCACAGGGGAATTATGAGATGACTGAAAGAGATTCCCAAAGACAAATAACTGAAATAGTGACACAGTTTTAATTATGGACCGAGCCTAGACTTGTCTGATTTTCTATGCCAGGAAGTTCACCACTTAGAACAGCTGCTATGAGCATGTTCACGGTGGATTAGACCATATACGACTGTTCTGAAAGGTATAATGTAGCATGGGGACATATAGGAACAAGTAAGCCCTCAATATTTTCCTCTTTGAGTGACACTTTAAAGTGTGACTTTGTACACTCGTAATGCCAGCATGCATCCCAAAGTGGGTCTTTCTAAGAATTTTAAACCAGATGACAGTTCCTCAGTGTGATGTCCAGCTCCAAGGAGGGCAGTTCTGCTATTAGCGACACTGTGAGGGGACATAATGAAGAGGTTTTTAAGTCAACTAGTAGCAACCAAAGGTTCAGACTAAATGAATAGCAACTAATAACAAAAACAAAACAGTAGAATCCTGAGCCAAAGTGCAACGAGGGAAAGAGAAGTGAGCAAACAAAACAAAAATGTCTCCATTATTTATTTATTTATTTGCTACAGGGTCTTGCTACGCAGCTTGGACTCGTAGTGGTCTTCCTGTCTCAGCCTCCCTAGAGCTGGGATTACAGGGGTGTGCCACCATATGTGGCTCCGGGGCCAGCATGGTATGCAGTACCAGGGATCAAACTTGTATCCTTGCATTTGGAGGTAGGTGCTCAGACCACTGAACTATTGCCCCAGCTCCTCAGTTACTTTTCTTATTGCTAAGACAAAATATCTACCACCCAAAATTCAACAAGGAAATGCTTATTTTGGCTCAATGTAGACTTTTCTGTCCTTATTTGGCTGGCGCCATGGCAGGGTGGTCTGACAGAAAGGCATTGCAGAGGACAAACAGTTTATGACAGGTGGAGACAGTGAAGCAGCAAAGCAGCAGCCCCTTTTCTATCCTTAAATTTTATTCAGACTTCTGCTCACACCGAGGGTGGGGCCCCTGGATCCTAGCCTACCGCCATAAAGCAGTCCCAGCATCACAACCTTAACTCCGCATCACTCACTCTAGAGTCAGTCACCTCCACAAAGCTCCACTACGGCTAGTTGAGGCCTTGATGGAACATCTGGATGTAAGACAGAACAAAAGGGCAAAGGGAGATGTAGGTCCAAGGCCTGGCTCGCATCTATCTGCTAAGCCCCCTCTCACTCCAATCAGGTAGGAGGACAGTCAAAATTTAGGAACACTTCATACTTCTTCTGTAATAAGACAAAGTTTCTAAGAAGATAAATACCACAGCTACATATTTAAATACCTTCCATGCAGTGACAAGATTCACACCTCTTATATAAAAATCACTTGGTGAAGAACGGCTTTCAATACAGAAAATCGTAAAATTAACTTGTCTTATAATGACCAGTAACACATGTTTTATCCTTTTCTATTCTTCAGTTATTAATGGCCCACAGTAAAGATGCATCAAAAGAACAGAACAGAAAAGCAGTGTTTTCACCTAAATTGAATAAATAAACACACACCCCTGAAAAAAAGCAATGCTGCTAATTGTAAAATCTACCTAAATGAGAAAAAAAATTAAAAATAAAGCAGTAATGAATTAAATTTAACAAGGTTAGGTGGAGTAGACTGACTGTTTCCAAATCACCTGAGCCTGAACGAGTGGGGACTTACTGAGTACCTGTAACAGTAACAAAAATTATTCTCTCTATATAATTATTAAAACAGAAAGGCAGAGGAAAACACTGAGCTGGAACTGAGGTGAAATTCCAAACAAAAGTTTATAGAGATGAAGAAAGGATCAAATATCACTTCCCAAGTTGACATACAGAGATGGAGTGCGGTACTATTCCTCTCTTTAGCACCTGAAGAATTTTATAGTTCACAACGAGAAAAGGGAAAGTAGTAGAAGTGTATAAGATATGGCTTTTCCCTCAGGCTAGATTTATAAATTCAGCACAGAGGTTGTTCTCTAGATTGTGGAAGACAGGTCAAGTGTAGCTATATTACTCAGCACTGAACATACTGTTTGGAGTGAGCGAAGCAATGAACTCTGACTACATAAAAATAAAATGCTATGTAAGCAATTAAATGTGTATCTGCAGCCTTCAAAATTCATAGGAAAAGTCAGAGCAATCAAGTTGAGGAATTTGAAGAAACCAGTGGATCGTGTAGGAATGAGCTCGTGACATTTTCTGTCTCTGTGTCACTCAAACTAATATTAAAATTCCAGGGAAAATAGTCCTTAGCTAGAGAGTTAGGGCACCTTGGGTAATTATTGAACTACACTGTACACATGAAGAGAATAACTGATTTCTCCCTTAGGGCTTGAGTTACTAAGAAAACTGGTGTCATGCCATTAAAAAAAAAA
>NDGM011255236.1:10613-24695 GCA_002564305.1 Octomys mimax | reverse complement strand
GAGAGAGGAGAGAGAGAGAGAGAGAGAGAGAGAGAGAGAGAGAGAGAGAGAGAGAGAGAAAGATTTAGAAGAAATAAAATTCACCAGATATTGACAAATAGGAGTATACTTTAAAACTAAATTGGGCCGGGGAGATGGCCCAGTGGAATGAGCGCTTCCCTGGCAAGTGCAAGGGCCTGAGTTCAATCCCTGGTTCCAAAAACAAAACAAAACAAAACACCTAATTTGTGGATGCAGCATCAATTACATCTTTCTTCAGAATTATGTAATCATATGTTATTTGGATTCCAATGTATTGCTGATGTCAGTTGATGTCTATCTTAGAGTTTAGATCTGTTTGATATTATAAGACCAGCAGTACCAAACTTACCACTGGCTCAGTGAAACAACTTTATTGACAAACAAGGCCATTTTAAGACAATTATTCAACACTGATCCTAAACCCAAAAGTGTATTTTTGAACTTCATAAGTTTCAGTGAACCTGATAAAATATTCAGTTGTCAATTTCTTAGCTTGTTTAAGTGCTACTACTCAGATCATGAAGAAATATTCTGCTCACATTGCATTAATGTACAAATAAGGATTTTTCCAAGTATATTTCAGCTACATGTAATCCATATTTATTTTATACATTAATATATATGAAGGTAATGAGATTAGAGAGCTGTAAATGAAAGCCAAAAAAACACTTACATGTGCTTCTTTTGATTCAAATTTGAGTATGAATCAAAAATTATAGGAATTGAAGAAAAGACTGCATTTTTTCTTTCTAATTGTCCCCTTTATAATTCAGATGTTAAATCTATTTGTGAATGTATCTGTGTGCTTTTCATTGTTTAACCAGCATTATTAAAATACTTTCTACCTGCAGTAATATAGCATACAACCTCAATGTAGTCTATAAAATAAATAATAAATAGATAATAAAGTTGTCATAGCTCAGAGTGTACTTTTGTAAATGAAACTTATTCAAACTTGAAAATCAAGTTGATGTACCCACTTGGCACTATATATTCAAGAGAGTTTCTAATTTATGCTGAACATATCTTCCAACAAACATATATAAGCACATATGTGACTACAAACCCATTATGCATCCTGGTTTCAAGCTGCAGGTATTACAGCTATTATACTAATATATAGTGACCAAGTCTACGATATAAGCTTAAAAACAAAATAGTTTGTAATCTCTAAATGAATATCAGATGGAAATCTGTTTTCCAAATTAAGTCTATCCAATTTTAGAGAGTGTAAATTTATGTATCAAATCCTCTATTATACCAAAATAATGTGCTATAAGTATGATATGCGGAGAATATTTTGAAATTTGTTGAGTTTGATGTTAGTTTTTTATAATTCTCATATATATTCTATAAAGCTTATCTTTACTGTATATATTCCAAAAGAGTTAAGCTGGTAATACCTCTTATTTATCTTTTAATTCCTATATTTCATTGAACACTTAATGTTACAGTTAAGTGGGCACCTGAATGATAATGGGAATTTTAAGATGTCTCTATCAGATAAGTTTAGCAATATCTACATATTGAACATTCTTGAGAATTTTGCCAAGATCAGAAAATGGTATTAATTATTGGTAGTTTTGGTAATATTTCACAAATGTACTAGCTTTTAAAAAGTATACAATTTGTATAGGATCTCTTTTCAATACAAATGTTTCTATCATTGTATTTCATGGATATTTGGGGGAAATTTTATTTATTTGACATAAAATATTAATTTAATAAGCAAAATTTAAGTTTTAATATTTTACATAAAATAAGTACAATAAATTCCAGAGAAATTATTTTCATTGATTTTTGTAAAAGAACCCTCCCAGTAAGCTTTGTGAGTGAGAAGTCACCTGAAATACTTTTAGATAACTTACTAATAAAGTTGCACTTTGATTCAAAGTTCATGATTTTATTTATATATATTTTAACTTCTAAATGATCTAAAATTACATTTTAAAATCTATTGGTAATAGACACATTTCATCTGTGTTCTATGTATTTTATTTTATTTTTGCGGAACCGGGGATTGAACTCAGGCCCTTGCGCTTGCCAGGCAAGCACTTATTCCACTGAGCCTTCTCCTCAGCCCCAGTTCTATGTATTTTAACAGTTGTATTCTCATGAGTATTTTCATGTAAGTTACAGAGTTTTTTTCAGAAAATGGATTTCTGCATTATATGAGCATTTTGAATTTGTTGTTATTTATTAATTTTTATTTTGCTTTGTCTTGTCTTACTCTAGAAATACTCTTCCGCAGAAACTCGTGTTAACCCAAAGTGCTTTCCTAAGGATTATGTCTCTTAGCTTCCACAAATAAACTCCCTTCCACGCTCTACTCGGGTCAGAGATGAGCCAGGTACACCCAGAGTTCAGTTCATTCTAGCAGTGCTTCTACAAGACTGGCAGCATCAGCCAGCTGATGGGTGGCATTGGTCCAATACACTCAGCGGTCCTGCAATCTCCTGACTTTGAGGGTCTCCATTCAGGGGTAATTGGCACTTTGTGGGATTCTTTGATCCTGCCTTTACATTTAGTCTAGGTCAGTCACAAGGTGCTTCCATTAAAAAGATTAAGCTCTTCTTGTAAGGGAAAGTTGGTTTTAAAATTCATGAAACTTGCATCTCCATTGAGGTGGCTTTGTCATCTAAAAACTGCCTCAGCTAGATTGAAAAATCCCAGGCCATGTTGTCTCTGACTGCTAAGTGAAACATTGTGGGCTCCTTGAGATGCCGTTGGCTGTCATTAGTCACTCAATCATGATCTATCCTTTATGACAACCTACAATCTAGATCTATCTTTTAGGACTATTCTTTCTTCTCTGAAGCCTTGGGAATTGTCAGCCTTTGAATGTTTTCCAAATTAAGTATACTGTCCGTAAAATCATTACACTATTATTTATTTTTCATTAAACTTAATTGATGCAATGTTTGTTAATTATCTTCTATTTCATCGATGAGGACAAGTCTTACTTCTTTCTTATGGAGAAAATTTCAACAATGGTACTTTAAAAAAGGAAAAAGAAATAAAAAGAGAAATTACTTGACTCAAATATGGTTTGTACTTATATATGTATATTTCTTCAGAAATTAGTGTTTATTCATCACTACTATATTAATTACAGAGAACCAATTTTTAAAACTTAGTTGATGTATTTGCATATAATTTAATTTCAGATCAATAGAATCACCTGAAGATCTTATTCAGATAAGACTAAGATTTTCTTTAAAGTCTATAGAATTTGACAATGAGAAGTATCTTCATGAATTATTTTCTAGTCAGAAATTAGTTAATCTATTGCAATGCAACCACCTTGGAAATAAGTGTGTGCAGACTTATGATAAATGGAAAAAGGAAATATGAATATAAGAAATATCTGTGAAAATATGCAGTTAACATAAAAATCTCCAGTGAAGTTTAGAGTATTAATTACAATGAAACCAAGTTAAGCCTTTACAGTACACAGTCATTCCATATGGCTGTTTTCCTGTGCCTGTATTACTTGATGATAAAGCAAAAGAAGTTTCACAGATGAGGCAGAAAGCCTGAGCCCAAGAGAAGAGTTCCTCATGTTGTCAGCTTTAAACATCGTGTCCTTTCTATAAACTGCAATAGAAAATATAAGTAATGAGCAACAAAAAATTAAATATGGTACATTGACAGTTGTAAATGCTTTGGAGAAAAATAAGAAAAGAGAGGGAAAGAAGAGAGAGACAGACACAGAGAGATAGAGATGGAGTGAGAACATATGCCGAGTTTTCAAATTAAATCTGGATAGCTAATAAAATGACTTTTCCCTACGAAGGGTAAAATTGAGTAAAGATCTGAAAAAATGTTAGTAAGTTGGTGATGCTATGTTCCTGGTAATTTAGGTAGGTAATTTAGGTAGATAATCACTCTAGTTGATTTAGGTAGCAAAGGCAAGAGCATGCATTCCTCACAAATGGAATGATAAACGGTAAAACCAATTGGGCTGAAGTGGAGTGAGTTCACATTCATGCTCAAGTGTCATTAAGGAATTAGACCATGCTATAAATAATTCTGAAAATTTTGTTTTTACAATGAGTATAAGTGGAAGCTTTTGGGGGATTCTGTGAAGAGGAATGACAGGATGTAATTCAACAGAAACACTCTGCTACCTTGACAACAGACTGCAAAAACAGATTAGGGAAATAATTACAGAGATCTAGAGGGGTGATAATTGTGGCTTGATGGCAGTAGAACTGGAATTGCTGAAAAATATTTAGATGGGAATATTTAGAATACAAAATGGCAAGAGGTACTGACACAATAAATAAGGGCATGAGCCAAACAGAAATGGTAGGATACTGTGATATTTTCCCTGAATAACTGAAAAGAGAAAATCATTATCTGAGATAGACAGGTCAGTGTGAGTGAAGTGAGTTTTCAAGGGAAGTGAGACTTCACCTCTAGATGAAGTAAATTTGAAGCTCCTATTATATATCCAATTTGGGCATTTGTAATGAGATATAACTACTTTGAAATTGAGTGAAGCAGTTCAAGATAGCAATATATGACTTTAGGGACTAAGCACAGATGTGATTGTACAGAGAGTAGGAAGCCTAAGAGTGGGGCATGGAAGCCTTACACCATTAATGAAATGAGGCAAAGTATGAAAAGGAGACCAAAGAAGGACTACAAAGAAAGTGCTTATAGGGTAAAAATAGAGACAGAAGTGTATAGTAGAACGTTAAGTATTTTTTTACATTATTAAAAAGTTGAACATACTTTTTTATTTGTAAATAATACAAAATAGAGATGTAAAGAATAAGTAGTGCTAGAAATGATACAAGATTGCACTAAGAATCCAACTAGGTTTGCTGAATTAAGTGATGCTATCTTCAAATAAGTTGTTCACTGTAGTAGATGTAAACATTCAAGGTTCATTTAAAAAAGAAAAATCAAAAATGAAAACAATAAGAAAGATGTTATAATAAATTCAAAAGAAGAAAAAATAAGCATTAACTGTGCTGTCAAAACATCAGCAGAAATCAAAAATACAATTATCCAAACTATTCTACATATATACCCAAATATAACTTTTTCCCTTCTTACATTTGTCCTTTTCCTCATCTAAGTCTTTCCTTCACTTTGAATATTTCTTTTCTTTTCACAGTATCTGTTGTGCCTTTTAGTTTTGATTACTCTTTCAAATTCTCACACTAGCAAGATAATACAATGTTTGCAATGTGGATCTAATTTATTTCACTTAACAATATAGAATGTAGCTGCATTCATTCATACAAAATACTTTAATTTATCTTTTTTAATAGCTGGATACTACTCTATTGTTTAAAAATACCATATTTTTTATTGATTCCTCAGTTATTGGGCATTTGTGTTGTTTCTAAGATTTAGCTATGACAAATTGAACTGCTATAAATACGGGTGCATATATATTGTTGTGATATGATGATTTCAGTTCTTTTGGAAAAAAAACTAGGAGTGGAATAGCTAGCTTGAATGGGACCTCTAATGCTCAATTTTTGAGGAATCTCCATACTGATTTCCATATTGGTTGTAACAGGCTGCACTCCAATCAACAGTGGAGAAGGGTTCCTTTTTCCCCACAGCCTCTCCAGCATTTATTTGGTTGACTTCTTGAAGATAGTCCTTCTTTCTGGTGTAAGATGGTATCTCAGCATCATTTTCGTTTGTGTCTCTTGAATGAATAATGATGTTGGAAATTTTTTATATATTTATTTGCCATTTGTATCTTTTCATTTCTGAAGTGCATATTCATTTTAGATGCTTGCTTTTGGATTGGGTGTTTGAAATTTGGTTACCTGATTTTTTCTTTAATTCTTTAAATGTTCTAAATAGGAGTCTTTTGTCTGACAGTCTTCTATAATTGTTTCTCACTTTGTGGATTTTCTTTTTATTCTGTTGGTGATTTCTTTCAATGTGCAGAAGCTTTTCAAAAAGATGAGAACCCAATTGTTGATGCTTTGAAGTGTTTCCCATGCAGTTTGATTTTGATTCATGAAATCTACCTTGTGCGATGTCCTTACAATTTCTATCTACTTTGTTTTCCAGCAAATTTAGTATTTCACTTTTAATATTTAAATCTTTGATCCATTTTGACTTTAGCTTTGTGTAAGGTGGTAGGCATGGGTCTATTTTAAGCATTCAGCATATGGAAAACCAGTTTTTCCAGCACCAGTTATTAAAGGGGCTATCTCTCTTGCAATGAACCTCTTTGGACCCTTTGTCAAATATAAGGTGGTTGCGTGTGCTTGCAGTTGTGTTTACATCTTCTAATCTGTTCCATTGATCTTCAGATCAATTTTTTTTCCAGTATCATGCTGATTTTAGCACAACAGCTTTGTAGTATAATTTCAAGTCAGGGATTGTGATCCCTCCTCCCTTTCCTTTGTTGCCCAGGTTTGCTTTTTTTGGTATTTGAGGTCTCTTGTCATTCCACATGAATTTTAAGAATTTTTTTCTAGATCTGTGAGTTATACTAACGATATTATAATTGGGATTGCATTGAATCTGTACAATTTCAGAAGTATGGCCATTTTCACAATGGCAGGAGCAAAGAATATCTTTTCATTTTCTGAAATACTCATTAATCTCTTTTTTCGGAGTACTATCGTTTTTACTGTATTAATATTTTACTTCCTTTGTGAGACTGATTCCTAAGTATTTCAATTTGGGGGGTGGTGTTGTGAAAAATGTGGTTTTCAAATTTATTTCTTGGTTCATTTATTGTTTGTATATAGAAGGCTAGTGATTTTTGATAGTTTACTTTGTATCTTGCTATGTTACTCAATTTGGTTATTGCATCTACAAGCGGGGCCAGCGAAATAGCTCAGTAGAATAAGTGATTTCTCTCTCAGTGAGTTTATTTTTTGTCTATAGCAATGCTATTGATTTTTGAGTATTGATTTTGTATCCTGCTACATTAATGAATTGCTTATTAAATCTAGAAGTCGTTTGCTACAGTTTTTGGTGTCTTCAATGTAGAGTACCAGATATTTCTGTGAATAATGATAATTTAATTTTTTTATAATTCTTATTCCTTTTATCTCTCTTTAAGTGCTCTGGCTAATGTTTCAAGAACTATATTGAATGGGTATGGTAATAGTGCATATCTTTGTCTTCTACCTGATTTAATAGTGAAAGCTTACAAATATTACTTTTCCATTTAGTATTATATATGCTATTGGTTTGTCACAGATAGCTTTTATTGGATAGAGAGAAAGACCATATGTTCCAATTTTCTGTAGGGTTTTTTATCATTAATTCACGTTTCAGTCTTTACTTTCTCAAAAGTTTTTACTATATTTATTAAGATATGACTGTGTGGTTTTTTTCTTTGTCTTTGTTGATATGGTGTATCATATTTATTGATTTGCATATGATGAGCCATCCCTGTATCCCTGGGATGAACCCCACCTAGTCACTGAGGCTAATATTCCCTGATGATTTCATGCATTCTTTGTGCTGGTACTTTATTGACTTATTTTTGCATGTATGATTAGTAGGGATATTTGCCTGTAATTATCACTTTGGTTGAGTCTTTCTCTGGTTTTTGGTATCAGTCTATTATTTTCCTCCATAATGAGTTAGGAATAATTGCTTAATTTTATATTGCATTGAAAAGGGCCTGCGGTATAGCTCAGTGGACTAAACACTTGCTTAGGTAAGTGCCAGAGCCAGGGTTTGATCCCTGATATTGCATGTCATGCCAGCCCCACCCCCAGGCAGGCTGAGCTGGTAATGGAGTCCAGGTCTGGTGGTGCATACCTGTAATCTCAGCACTAGGGGGCTGAAATCAGGAGGATCACTACAAGTCTGAGCCACAAAGTGAGAACCTGCACAAAAGAAAAAAAAAATTCATTGAAGGTTTTTGTGGAGTATTAGAATTCAATCTTCTTTAAATTTCTTATATAATTGAACTGTGTATCCTTCAGGCCCTAGACTTTCATTTATTGGTTATTTTTTAAATTACAACTTCAATTGTCTTAACTGACATTGAATTATTCAGAATATTAATATCTTCTTGATTCAGTTTTGGAAATTAATATATTTCTAGGATTTTTTCCATTTTTTTTTTCTGTGTTTGCCATGCTATGAGAGTAAAGATTTTAGAAGAAGCTATTGATGATCTTCTGAATTTCCACAAGATCTGTTTTCACCCTTTTCATCCTTATTGCATGAATTTAAGTTTTTTTATTTTCTTTTTAAAATAATGTTGAATTGTGTTTTATTAATTTTATTTAATCTTCAAAGAAGCAACTCTCTCAATTACATTAATTTCTACTCTCATCTTTAAAAATTTCTCCTTTTTTGGGTTTTAGGCTTGACTTCCTCTTCTTTTCCTGCAAGCTCAAAGATCAGCATTAGGCTATTTATTTGTTATTGTTCTCTTCTTCTAATTTCAATTCCTTGCATTTACTTAAACATGTTCTATGGAATAGTGTGTGATCTACTTTAGAGAACATCCCATGTGTAGCAGAAAAGAATGTGTATTCAAATAGGTGAAATACTCTGTAAACATTTGCTACTATATTTGTGCACAAGTTTCATCCAGTTCTGTTATTTTTATTTATTTATTTTTTTGCTAATTGTATTCTAGATGATCTATCTCTTTGTGGTAATATGATATTAAGACACCCCTTACAATATGTTATTGGTTATTTGGCTTTTCAAGTCTCTTAAAATTTGCCTTATGTAGTTGGGTGCTACTATATTTGTGCATACATAGCTATAATTATTATCTCTTTCTCTTGAAGTTTACCCTTAACTTTTTAGTAATCTTTATCTCACTTGATCATTCTTTGTTTGAATTTCTCATTATCTGCAACCAGATTAGCTATCCCTGCTTTTTTCTGCATTCCTGTCTCATGGAATATTATTTTCCGTCTAGGAATTTCCTTTTGAGTTAAATGTGTTTCATGTATCCAGCATATTGCTGGATTTTGTTTCTTAGTCCACTCTGCCAATGTTTTGTTTAGTTTTAATTGGTGAACTGAGGCCATTTACTTTTCTGATTATACCTGACATGTATTGGTTTATCTTTGTCATGTTGTTGCTCTTGGAATTGTAGTAATTTTTATCTCTTTCTATAATATCAGTACTTTTTGTAGGGCTCGTTTTGTGTTTATAAATTTGTTTATTTGTTCTTCATCATGGAAGTATCTTACTTCTTTATTCATTTTGAAGTATAATTCTGAAGAGTGCATCAATATGGGTTGGAAGTTGTTTTGTTTTAGCACTTAAAATAATTACTCCAGTATTTCCTTGACTTGATGGTTTATATTGAGAAATCTGCTCTGAATCTTGTGGACTTTCCTTTAAAGGTGATCTGTTTCTTTTCTCTAAAAATTTTGAATATTCTGTTCTTGTGCTGAATTTCTGGTATCTTGATCATTGTGTGTCTGGTTGTAGACATATTTTGTTTAAGGCTAATTGGAGTTGGTTATGATTCCCTTAACTGTATGACAGATTCTTTCCCTATACTTGGGAAATTTTCTGCTAATACTTGTACAAAGAGTCTTTATATCATTTGTGTTGAATCTTGTTCTTTGACATCCATAAGTCTTATGTTGTTCTTTATTTGGTCATCTTGCAGATGTTGCAATATTATTTTCTATTTCCTCGTTATTTTAAAGACACCTTTTCTTTCATGGTAGCTAGCTGCAATGCTGTCTTTAAAGTCTAAAAGTCTATTGTCAGTTTCGTCCAAGTGGTTTACCACCTTTAAATGGAATTTTTTTATTTCTGGGATAGCTCATTGATTCTGTCTCATATATTCTAACTCCTTCCTATGTTAATCTTCCAAGGTTTCCATCTTTTATATACGCTCCATATTTTTTTTATCTGTTTCTTCTTTAGATATACTCACCAATTCCTTAACTATGGTTATCATTACTCTTTTTACCTGGGACTTTATTTATTACCTCTGTAGTCACCTAGAGTTATTTCATTACTTCAATTGCTATCATTCCAGAGACTTGGTGTGCAACTTTAATTTTTTTCTATATGGACATACCCTGTCCTTTTTCTGGGTTGGCTGGAGGTCTGAAATTGCATTTTTCTCCTCTTTCTTGTCATTTTCTATTTTAAAAAGAAATTTTATTTTGATTTATGTGATGATTCTTGTGAATTTTTATAGTAGGTAGCTATATAACCACTATCTATTCCACTCTAAGAAAAGTCTGTTCTTCAGGGATATCTTTTGTGTGCCAGAAACTCTTGGCCTGTGTCGTTTCCTGAGATCCTGCCTTCCCAATTCATTGACAGTGGAATGCTGCTTTACATTTGGCTTAGTCCTCAGTCTTTAGGTGTAGGGCTGTGATAAGGTTATTACCCCAGAGCTTCCCAACATTGTTATCCAAGGAAGAACAAGTGATTGCAACAGATTTGCTTCCTATCTACAGTAGTACAATTACCAATAATAATAGCATCAAACAAAACTTAGAAATTGACAAAGTTTTGTAACCATTGATTTTGTACTTTACACAACAGAAACAAACTCTACAGTTACATAAAAGAATGCACCATAAATCAAGATTTTTTTATGCCAAATACTTTGTCTTGTTAGAGTAGGTGTACCCTGTATTCCTCTGGCCAGGCAAATTGCCAGATCCCAGGTGCTTCATATCATTTACAGGGTTGGGTCACGCACCTGCTTTCCTCTAGCCAAGCTGGTTGCTGAGAGCCCCAGGTGCCTCTAGTGCTGGCTGCCCTTCCCAGTATAGACAAATTATTTTTTAAATGCTGCCAAAACTTAAATAAACTCTAAAGGAAAATTGAATTATTGGTTTGGGTAAAGTAGAGGTCACTACTGACTGAAAGAAAATTGTAAAAATAAAAACCTCTGAAGTGAAGGAGAAAGAGAACATATTCACAGATACAGGAAAAGAGAAACTGGAAGTTAACAGAATCTGAAAATAGTTTTTCTAGCATTCTGTCAAAGAGAGAACACAAGAAATCACACTTCAGCTAATGGCCAGTTGCTTGTTAGTAAAAAGTGTGGTATACCAGGTACTCACTACCGGAAAAGCAATTTTGTTTGCATTTATTTATTTATTTATTAAGTATTTTAGGACAGAGCCTACAGGGTCTACAGGGTCTCACTGTGTAGATCAGACTTGTAGTGATTCACCTGTTTATAGCCTCCCCAGTGCTGTAATTACATGTGCATGCCACTGCACCCGTCTCAATCAACTCAGCATGCCCTGGGGGCAGGACTGGCACAGCAGGCCCAGGGATGGAACTACAGACCCTGGGACTGCCTGAGCAGGTGCTTTAATCCTCTAAGCAATTTGGTCAGGACCAGAAAAGTAATTTTGAACAAAACAGAAACACAGTATTATGTTTTGCTCTGTCTCATTGATAAACCTATAGCTTTCAGTAAGTGTCTTGTAAGAATACATAATCTTTTATCACCTTCATAAATTCACCAGTTGAGCCTTAGATAACTCCTTTTACTATTACTTTCTATACACACTAAGCAAAAATCTCATGTCTTATCCTTCAATTTTTATTTTAAACCTTGCTTCTCTCCATTGCTACCTGAAAAGTCTCAGATATGAAAAACAATTCCTCAGTCATTTGATATTTATCTAAGGATTGCTTTCTTTCAACTGATATAGAGCTAGCAGGTAATGCTTTGTAACAAATTATATTTCTAGGTTTCCTGATCTGAATGAGAAACAGAAACAGCCACGAAGTAAACAGTTAAGTAAGTGAAGCTCAAAGTAGAGACCTACAGGAATGCTCATTGCTGATGGTAAGACCTGCCTTATTATCCATGTGTTAACCTGCTTTATCATACTCTCCTGGAATTACTGTGGGATTTGCCTTATCTCCCACTACAAAAACAATGTTGTCTCAGTTCACAAATTTAGCTCATTCTTCAATTCTGGAAGAGATGGCTCTGTTTGTGTTTGTGTTTGTGTTTGTGTGGGAAAGATGGCCACTGTCCTTTCATTCCTTGTGGCAGAATTCTCGAACCAAAAAACAAAACAAAACAAAACAAAACAAAAAAAAGCCTCAAATGCTTCCATTTTCAAGCCAAATTGTTTGTGAGCAAAAAGAATTATCATGAACTGAGGTACCAGTGTAATAAAAAAAAGTCAAAAACAACTCACAGGGTTATTTTTTAAATTTATATGAACTCTATTTCCTTAGTCAAATAAACCAAAGTGTACAATATTGTTCTACTCAACCTGTCTCCTGTCCACTCCTATCCCTTTGCATGGATACACAAGTATCATTTATTGCTTCACCACATTTTTTTTACAGTTTTTGTGAAAGAATTATATTATGATATGCATCATTTGTTTATAATTATCAGTGATCATTATACAATTATGAATTGATGTTTTTCCAATTCCTGATATTTCATGATCTATAAATATTTACATTTGAAGACAGGGTGAAAGACATAGATGGTCTCAGTTTCAGTGAAATTAAAAGTTACTTATGGCATACCACACTCTTTTAGTGTGACCTTTTAGACTTCAATGTTTATTTGAAGTTCACTGAACTACCTTTTCTTACTGGTTTCTTCCTTTCTGTTTCCTCATCTACTGGCTTTTGGCCAAAGGAATATTCCCTACAGAAAATCTTACTTAATTATTTCTCCACACTTACAGATTCTAAATAATTTACAAAATAAAAATTAAAAATAAAGTTACATTTTGTGAAAAATAAAACATGTAGTGTTGCATAACATGCACTTAAAAATTGAGTCTCCCACTGAGGCTGGACACAGAGATAAGCAAGTTTCTTGGGGAGCCGTCAGTGGACACCCAGCACATAAGTGAGTACTGACCCCTCAGAGCAGAAGGGGAGGATAGTTACAGAGTTCTAGGTCCAATCTAGTTCTGCATATAGGGGAATGTTGCTTTATATGATTCTGTGTAGCTACAGAAATACTGCAAAGTATGGGCTTAGCTTGTGTCCAAGGAATAGAGGTATCCCACATTTTGCATAGAGGTAACTTTGACAGCATTTCCAAGAAGCAACCTTAAAGTAACAGGAACTTAAGCTTTAAAATGGCACCGTAACATAACATAACCTTGGCTTAGTTTTCCTTCCTGTATCAGTAAGATTGGAACTTTTCAATTGTGATCTTTAGTTGTGATATGTCAGCTTGACTTGAGCATCTCTTAGCAGATTAGTGATTTTGGCGTGTGACTGTGGATAACAGAAATGTAAGCCAGCAAATAAAGGGGAGAAGGACCAGCCAAATAACTCAGTGGATTAAAGCACCTGCAAGCAGGTGCAGGAGCTGGGGGTTCCATCCCAGGGCCTGCTTGTGTCAGCCCTGCCCCAGGGGCCCGCAGAGATGGCAATTGAGACTGGGCGTGGTGGTACAGTCCAGTAATCCCAGCTCTTGGGACCCTGTAAACAGGTGGATCACTATGAGTCCAATCTAGAAGTGAAACCCTGGGCACTCTGCAGACCCTTCCCTAAAATGCAAAATAAATAAATAGATAGATAGATAGATAGATAGATAGGAGAAACTCACCCTGAATATTACAACCAATGGGCTTGTAATTTTGACTGAATAAAAGTGCAATGAAAGGTGTTTGGTATTGCCTGTTGACATGCAGCTCCAATTCTTCTAGGGTTCCTGAACAAACTCTTCAGCCTTCTAGTGAAGTGTTAGGTTTCATAACAAACACCCACTGTGATACCACGTTGCATTTCCAGGCCTGCATCTTTTCACTGCTAGGAGATAACTCTGTGCTTCACCACAGGGGTGGTCGTTTTGAATCTTTTTGTCTCTGATCCAGCAAAGAACCACTGGGACTCTTCTGAATATGATCCTAGAAGCCCACCTAATAAATTCCTTGTATAAAACATGCATACATTTTATATTGAATCTATTCCTTTATGGAATCATAACTAATATACTAGTAATGTTATCCTCCCTAAAAAGAAATATCTCTATTGGTTTTTGCTATGGCTATACATAAAGATCATTTTTATTGTATTATATCTGAGACTTTTAAAAATAAAAGCTAAAGGGCTGGGGAGATGGCTCAGTGGAATAAGCGCTTCCCTGGCAAGCGCAAGGGCCTGAGT
>NDGM011255234.1:12833-25935 GCA_002564305.1 Octomys mimax | reverse complement strand
AAAAACAGATACTGGGATTCTGAAATTAGATAAGGGAATTGAAGTTTCTTTCTAAGAAATAAATATAAGAATTGTTGTAAAAGTATGCAATTATATCCCGGAATTATTCTTGCTTAAATGTTACTCTTAACACCATGCTTGAATAAGCTTTCTATTTTGTGTTATTTAATCTATTTAATATAGTTCTTAATAATAATGTAAAAAATAATGTATTTTATTGTTATTTGCATCTTTAATGGATCACCCCAAATGTACATGACTGAGGAGAATTTTGTTACCAAATACCTTTATACATATATTATGAGCTCAGGTTTTCATTTTGTTGTTATAGCAGTAACAATAAACAGCTTTTATAAGTTCAGTTTACAAATGTAAAGTTAAAATGACAAATGCAAAAATTTTAAAATAAGTAGGTATTGCACATTTAGTCCATTTACTCATTAGCTTAATCAGTTGTAATTTCCATTCTTGGAAATATGAACTCTTCAAAAGTATCAGTCCCTCACTGCCTACGTGCAATATCCCTCTCACCCTCCCTGTAGACTGTACCTGTCTAAATACAGCCAAAGTTTACTTCCTTATGTTAACAAAGCTTTTTTTAAAAAGTTGGCCAGCATCTCTCTGTCTGCAAGAAGCCAGGAATTCTAGCATTTAATTAGCTTTTGTCTTTCAATATAATAAGTGCAGAGAGCAATAAAAACCATTTTCTTAACTTCAAGACAAAAGCTTGTGTCTCTCAAGCTGACAGTGTCAATCCCACAGAATGAATTTCAGTGGAAGATAAATGGAAAGTCACTCTCGCTGTACCCTGGAAGTGTTTGTTAAAGCAATAATGATCCCAGTCTAAGCCATTGCCCCTGGGATTAATGAGAGTCCGGGAGGAGTTGATGGTGCACGACGCACAGAAGAGTCATTAAAGCCCAGATAACTATTAAGTCCATGGTAATTCGCTGTGGCTAAAGACTGTGAATGGTGAGGCAGGAGCACCATAGGGATGGGCCTGGGAAGGAGAGCAAAACATGGGTGAATTCAGTGCAGGCAAGTTTCCCCGTGATGGTTGCAGTGTGCAATTAAATGTGTAAAGGTTAATCTTACCTCTTTGACTCTGTATCAGCAGTATGAAAGCAAAAATTTTACCTTTGTAGTATTCAATACAGCCACTCCTTCTTGGCAGGAATTGGCATTAATTTCTCTTTATTTTTCTTCATTCCTTCCATTGTCCGTGAGAGCTATTTTATTTACTTTCATCATGCAAATACCCATTAATTGCAAGTACTTGGACACTCGAACATTGTAAAGATAAACAAGGAACAAATAGTGAACATGCATGATATAGTATCTGTGGCAAGGTTTTTGGTGCTTGAGCTGAACTAATGTGTGTAAAAAGCATATATTGTACTCTGGAGTTCAATACACATACACATACACCTAGTCACCTCAAAAGAGCATGTGCTGACACACGAGTTCCACTGATAAGTGTGAGCAGAACAATGCCAGTAAAACTGAGATTAGGATTTCATGGCAATCATTTATTTCTGATTCTGCTCTGCGTTCATTCAACATGATTTTAAATTATTCACCAGTGGCCGCTTACATGCACAGAAGATACACTGATAAATAAAAAGTTGATTCTTACTTTGCATCAGTTTTGCCTGACAGGTGTTAAATTCTCCATAAATATTAACCGTTACTTGTTATGATTACTAATATCGTCATTATTATTTCCTAGACAACAAGGATAAAGTTTTATAGTCCCACTCTGTTTTTGACGTGGGCACCACTCTTAGAATTATCAAATACTTTGTTCCCAAATCAAATATTCCATGTCAGGATGGTTTAAAAATAATTATGGTAAACTCTAATTTTATTACCTCAGAAATATATTAAAAATGTAGATCTTTTATAATTCCTTCAATTAACAGTAGACACTTCTTGATTACTTTCTAATTAAATCATTTCACTCTAAGACTTGGTAATTACAACAAGAAGTTATTAAAATTAGAAAACATTTGCTAACTCAGTACTTTTGATTATTAAGCCTTTGTCATTTAATATTGCCAAACAGTCTATGAAGATATATGAGCAGAGAAACGGATTTTAATGTCTTTAGCTGCCATAATTAACTACAGGTGTCCCAAACAATGCAGGTTTCTTTCTTATCACATATTTTCCTGTGAAATCTATTGTAATTATGGCTTTTGTTTCCTTTGGTCTATTACACTGTACTCTCCCCCTATGTTCCTATTGGGCTAGCAGAGAATTATATGCTTGAATCCCCTCTACTTAGGAATTTTATCTTTCATTAGTGTTCTGATAAAAACCCATGTGCAACTTATTATAAGAATCGGAGTTACTCTGCCTTTGATGGTTTTATCTGACCGATTGCCACATTCCAATCTATAGGACAACAAACTTTCCAAATCAGATGCTTTCTTAGAAAGAAAAACATCCATATTGCTGGGGTCTAAAAAGTACATTGTGCAGTTTGCCATTTCAATGTCAATGGAGTAACAATTTACTTTCATCAGATTTTTTAGAAAGTTGGTATCTTTTATCTTCCATGGCTGGCTCACATTGGGATGGGGAGAATCGGAGGGAGAGATTGTTCTTTCTTTTAGATAAGACTCAGAAAATCAAAGGACTCATTTCTATCCTTCTCCTTGCTAATCAGTATGAGCAAGGGGTACACACATCATCGCTGATAGGAAATGGCTTTTGAAACATAAGATTGGATCCATAGAACCAAATGATCCCTGCAAGCTGTGATCAGTCAAAGTAAATTCCCCTAAATGCGATTCTGAAGCATAGGGTGAGGTGCTAATGGCTGTCTATTGGAATATTGGTTTGACAAAATGCACCTAGAAAAGATATTGACAGGCTCTTCAGTGTTCTAGCAGGAAAGAGATTCTTGAAACCAAGTCCATTGCTCCTCTGCCTGCCTTCTGCTGAGAAACCGAAGGACAGATTGAGCAAATTCATCACCCCTTAACAAAGCAATAAGTGAAAACTGATGAGTTTCTCTGCCTGATGGAAAGGTAGCATCCTCTTCATGGTGAATAGCAGCTCCTTATACTCTACGCTGATCAGAGGACATCCAGGGAATCATGTTCTATTTGGGGCACAATGTTCGAGGACAATGAGCAATATCCAAAGAAGGGGAAACGCCGAGTGAGGAATGAAAGGGAGAATAGAATGGGAAAGCTGAGCCGGTAATGGAAGTCGGGCAGGGACGCTGTGCTTATCTCCACGACGTAAGAGGCTTTGTGGCGTAGATGGTAGCACTACACAAGGCAGCGAAGGACGAAGTAGGGCAGAGGAGTGGGAGTCACAGGGAATCTAATTTAAGATCACAATCAGAAAACAACATTCTTATGGCAGAATTGGCTCTTTCGGTCAGTAGGGGACTCCATTTATCAGACATATTCAAGCAGAGACCAGGTGAGATGTTGGAGAAGTGAGGAAAGTTGGATAAATGCCAGCTAGATATGACAGAGAACACTAAAAGCCCCTGCTCCCAGACAGACTCTCAAAATACCAATAAGAAGGGAAATCTATATTTGGCCTGGATTTACTCTGTGCCTTTGGATAAGTTACAGGAATGGGGGCTGGGGATTAGCTATGTAAGCTCCTCAACAGATTCAGGAGGAACTCTGTGGATAATCTTTACCATGCTGCATGAGTCCTAAAAATGCATTTTTAATTGATGGATATACATTTTACATGTACAAGTGAAACTACAAAAGATATTTAAATTTCACCTCAATGGTATCAAAGCTTACACAGTCAGAATGTGTACATCCTGTGGAACTGTGGGAGGAAACAAACAAAAAATAATAATGATTAAGCAAGGAACAGCTAAGCCCTTCTGTTTTCAAAATTTTTAATTACTTAGTTGGCTGTGAGTAACTTCTTTTCACTAGGGCTTTTTATTCTTGCCTATAAAAGAGGATACATGTGAAACCATTACTGAGTTCTATTTCTTAATATATATTAGAGCCCATGATCATGAGTGGGTACACACACTACACAAGTATGCAGTGCATCAGCTACGTTCTTAATAATGCCACTGACCACAAGCATTGTAAGAGTAGTAGCTTTACCAACAGGCAGCACATTTTTCACCCCTGGGAACCTAGAAGATGAGTGCTGAAGAACCTTGATAACTGCTTTGATCCACTAAGGAGATTCACAACGTAAGCTTGAGTTTCCTGAGCTTTAACCATGCTGAGATAAACCCAGTATCTCAATTTCTGCATTATAGTTATAAGGAAAACAATGTAAATCTCCCCAAATGGCTTATTTACATGCCTTTGAGATTCTGATTCATGGAATTAAAGTGGCAGGGGGGATTGAAGGCCATCTAATCCCATTCCCCTCCCTTTAATAATGAGGACACTGAAACCTGAAGTATTAAATTATCTAGCTGAGGACACAGGATTACGTTGAGCAAGGTGAAGGGCAGTTGTGAGAGACTTTACCTCCTCATCAAATTATAAAAATTTAAGTACCTCACTTATCCATTTGCACTTTGAGGTTTTTTTGCTTTTATTTATTTATTTATTTATTTGCAATTTGAAGAAGTTTAATTTTGTTTAGACTTAGTTACAAATTCACCTTAGGAAAAAATGTTATGCTATTAGTATTAAAGATGCTTAAATTTGCCTCATGTGTATTCTACCACGTCCATATCAATGGGCAGAATAGTCTAGGACCAAAGCCTTCCATTCCTTCAGGTGAAACTCTTCAGGGATGGCATACAGAATCCAGAGATCTATGGGGAAATGAATTAGACACCCTTACTACCAAATGTGAGAAGCCTTGGTGTGTGTCACCTGTGAGAGGAAAGGACCATCTTAGCTAGAGAATGAAGAACAGGTGCACAGCTCCCCAGCAGCAGTGTGTTGTGTGGAGATGGCTTTTCCCCAGCATCCTGCAGATTAGGCAAATTAGGAGAAAATCAGAATTGCCTGTCTGGATAAAGCCTATAATTCAGTTCACATGAAAATTCCCACAGGCCACAGAGAGAAAATTTGTGAAAAATCTAGATAGCTCTCTTACATTACAAAAATCAAATGAAATGTAGTTTGAAACCTGTGCTTTATTTGAACTTTAACTGATGCAAGTTTGGTTGCTGATACTGTTCTTAATATACAAGAGATCTAAGAGGTTGGTTTATCTGGGTAAAACTAGTCAAATGTAATAATCAAGATCATTTGTAGGAGATAGAAAAAACTGGAATTGAGCCTATGATTTGCCCACATATAAGCCCCATGCTTCACGTACATCATTTCAGAGAGATTCTGTGCTTGTTGGTTGGAGTTGACCTCAAGTGGTTGGGAAATGGTGTGGGTCCTGGATCAATATAGACATAAATCAGTTCTTCAGAATTTCCAACAACTTGTGACCCTCTATCTAGGCTGAGAATATACAGTATGATTGTGGAAACAGAACAGTTCTCTATCTGGCCTGACCTGGTGACCCTCTGGAAGTTCTCCCATAACTAACTCTACTCTCACAGGTAAAGGAAAAGAAGGACAATAAATAAAACCATGTTTGTAAGTAGACCCCTGGCTGGTATGAACACCTCCCTGGTGTGGCTAAAACTGCAATACTGCCAGAGTCAGAGTGAGTCCCCAGAAATGAATTCTCTTGCAATTTATTGTATGTCTCCAGCTGAGTCTCAGCAAATATACCATTCCTAGCCTGGGGATTGAGGCTTCCTTGTTAATGTGGCCGAAATATGATACAATTGCCCCTAGTCACTCATCAATCCAAATTATGTGATGTGGTTTTAATTAGTCCAAACAAGGGACCCAGTAGCTATTATAACTTTGCTGTACAAAAAGGAAAAATCAACTCTTTGTTTACTTCTGGTGCTCTAGACGCATGAAGACACACCAAAATAACTGCTATTTATTTTACAAGATGGAAAAAATATTGACTGCCCTCTGGTCATAGAAGGCATTTTCTTTTGGGATTACAAGTGCAGAGATGAATTAGGTACACTTAGGATCAATATCTGTTTCTCTTCTTGGCTCAAGATGGGATTTGTCAAAATTCGAGAGCAGCTTCTATTGAGTGTCAGCTACAAATCCTTCCACTCCCGAGTCACACACCTATTCAGGCTAAAATATAAAAGGCAAAGGGCTTTCTCAGCTACAATGTCTGTGGTGGGGATGCTGAATCACTTCTCTGCCTTTTCCTTTAGTGAGCTTTAGTTTGATGAAGTGACCCTACCAGCAAAGAATGGAAGACGGTGAGGTCTGTGCTAACAAAGGACAGTGACTCCTGGGGATGGAGGGAAGTGTGACCACGAGCTCACTATGGGATGGGAAGGAGAAAGAAGAAGAAGAAGGAGGAAGAGAAGAAGAAGAAAGGGGAAGAAGCAATTCTGGACAAAGATGTGGTCAGATAGATAAAGAAGTGAGGCTATTGAGTGTCAAAGAAATTGTCTGTAGTTCTTAATTTTTAGGACCACAGCAATTAATCAATGCAATATTCAGCATATATAATATTATTGAGGAGTGAAAAATGAAGGACAAAGTCTCTCCTGGTGGAGGTCAGATGAAGGCTGCCAGTTGAACTTTGAGAAAAACCAACAAGGAGTGGAGAAAGAACACTTTTAAAAGTTCCATGCATTCTTCACACAGCATTGTGGAGCGCGTGTTTCACAGATAAGGACACAGATGGGCCTCAGCTGGTCAAAAAGCTCACAAAGGCAGAAGAGAGTGCTTAGTGTTGCTTAGTATTTGCAACTGGGTATTGAAATAGTCAAGAACTTACCAGAAGCCCACATGTGTCTCACACAGAACTAGAAACCAAACAAACCGAACAGTGTCTGATCTAAAGAAACAAGCTTTTTAAAAAGGAAACTAAGTAAATAAAGTGGGAAAAATCAAGCACAGTGGTGTACCAAATAAGATATGATAAAGAACAAGGACTGATGGGAAGCACTCCCTAAGAACTCAGTGGCCACAAGTGCTGTGGAAATAAGACAGACAGAAGGCATTGAGAAGCGTGCTGGGTAGAGGTGGATACTGAGCTAGATACCCCCATAGGGAAATGATCTGGCACTATGGAGAGAAACAGGGAGAGACTGAACTAAGGAAACAAAGGAGTAAAATGGGTGAAGACAGAAATAATCATCGTAAAAGGGAGAGCTGCAATGACGCCACCCTAGCAACACACAGCTAATGGAACAGAGAAAGGCAGACACAAGCACCCTCATGGCACCCGCACCAGTCCACCTGGTCTTCATTCGCCGACCTTCAGTTTCTCTTCTCTAAAGTACAGGCAGTAACACCTACTGTTTAGAGACATGGAAGGACTGAAAGGATAAGATATATAAACCACTGACTGCAGCTTGTAGCTCAGTCAGCTACAAGCAGCTTTCCCTTCACTGCAGCTACCCTCAGCCCAGGCAGAATCTAATTCAGTTTTTGTTTTTTTTTTAATGTCTTGTGGTTACCTCTAATGAAAACCACTGGCTGTCTCACTGTCACATGGTGTTATCTGAGGGTTTCTTGATACATAAAATATTGTTACTTCTTATCCTAGTTGGCCTCAAACTGTTGTAACCTTTGAATTTTTAATTCTGCTTTCCTTCCCTCTGCCTGACAGTCAGCTGCCAGTTTCTGATACTGTCATGTCTATCTATGTTGCTGTTAATCATCTATGGACCAGGATAGCATTGTGAAATGTAGTAAATTCATGGGACCCTGAATATAAAAATTACTAATGAGGAACTCATTTGCTACTCAAAAGTTTCCATCCAACCTCTATGCTTGTCCTACACAAATTTTGACATGTGGTTAGTTTTTAAAAATATTTGATGCTAGTAATGACAGAAAGACCAAATAGGCCCTAATTTTTAAAAATAACAAAATAGCATGTGATAACAATCAACACTGAATTTCTGTTGAAATGAAGGCACCGAGGTTGCTGTGTCCCTCTTCTTCACTGGTTACACAGCAACCTGATGATTGAGGCACCTTTCTCCAAAAGCAGTCTTGCAACTCTTGACTGTTATTTAAGGGTAAACTAATGGCATTGATTTAGTGGAATAGGACACTGTTTAGAATGTTTTCATGATAGCAAGGATTCCTGAAGTTTACAACCAGAAGCTCTAATAGGAGTTCTTGGGCTTTGAAGTGCAGTTCATGAGATTTTTGAGGGAAAGAATGAGGACTGTGTTAAATCTCATAGGTAGGTGGCTCGTACCTTTCTCCTGCTTTCCTAACTCCCAGCAAGGGGACTAAATCATCACAATGCATGCCACAAAGCTGCTACTTAGTATTACGCATGACTGTCAGGTATTCTAGGGGGATCTAATCTTTTACTTCTCTTGGACTCAGATTCCCCAGATGGGCACCATGATAATTCCCTTCTTCGTGTCAAGGGTGTGTCTTAGAAACAAGTCCTTTCTTTGCAGAACAGGATTTGAAATCCTTCAGAGAATAATCCATGTGAGGTGAGCATGGCTGCTGAATCTCTCGGGCTGCCTCTTCTTTGTATTATAGAGTGAAATGGACTAGGGCACTTCCAATGGAAAAAGAAATGTATTTGGGTTACATTGAAACATACAGGAAAATTAATACAAAACAGTGACGGTTCACAGGCCAGCTCAGTCCTCCTTGAAATCTCAGTGACTGGAAAAATTAGTCTCCTGTTTCCTTTTCATTCCTCTTTTTTTAATTATAACTTGCTGAGGCCCTGGCTAATACCCTTTAATCTCTTTTAATAACTACCCTATCCTCACTCCTCTAAACAGCCTTCTCAAGGCATCCACAAATCCAAGAATGCTCTTAAGATTGACTGACTGACTGATCTCTCAGCTCTGTTGATTTACTGTCACAACGTTTATTCCTCTATCCGAGCTCTGTGGGGATGAAAGAAAAAGCAAGGGTGGGAACTTTTTCCAGACCCACGAGAAGGCAGGTGGCAAGAAATTTGGGGAGGTGATCACATGTACTTTAGCCCCCACATTTTCTTAAATATTTTTTCTTCCTCAGAGCTTCATTCTCTCTCCACCTCACATCTTCCAGGAGCCTCATTTGCCTCCAGAGTGTGGGGGTAATGACAGCCACTTCTTTTTGTGAGAATTTTACCTTCTCACAGGAGACTGAGACAAGTGGGAAACACATCAGTACTGGAGAAATTACAGACACAGGCTCTGGCCCATGGAGGATACAGGTATGGCAGCTAACCAGTCAAATGGACACAAGTTGCATTAAGTCAGAGGCCATGAGTCTTTATTCTTGTAACACTTAAATACATTTTAGGTGAATGTTGTCAGGCTTAAGATTCAGCCTCCAAACTCAGAAGATGTGGTACTTGGCCTCAAGAGACTTGTCACCACTTTATCCACAAAGGGTGCACAGGGAGTAAGATGACATAAAAACACAGAGAAAATACTGGTGTAAGCAATGGAGTATTTACTAAAGCATCTACTTGGCTTACCCAGTGAGGGATCAGCTTCGACTCAGAGGGCAAGACTTCCCCATGTGGCATAAGAGAACAATGGGCAGTGTGTGTAGTCAGAGATACAGGTCTGAAGTTGGTACTCAGGAAGGTGAGTGAAGGGGGAACAATGATGATCCCTGTGTCAAGGAAGGTTTGTAAGCCTTGAGTAGTACTGAGTATCTAGAGGCTAATGAGATGGAGGAGGAGCAAGAGAGCTGTGGACATGGAGCAGGAGCAACAGCAAATCAGACCAGTTTAGAAACAGGGCCAGGAAGAGAATATGGATGCCTTAGAAAGTTGCTTCTATGTGAAGCCAAATGGCTGATTTGAAAAGAAAACGTAGGATTATTCCTGTAAGATGTATACATATTTCATCAGATGTGACCAATGGGTCTCAAAGCCAGATCGAGCAAGATCAGCCCAAGGGATTCTCCAGTTCTGGCCTGGAATACTCCCACACCCTGACGAATCCTGCACACAGCTGTCCCATGGTTCCAAAGTCCTCTTTGCAGCCTAAAGGCTCCTAGTGAACTGAAATTCTAGGGCAGCGCTGTCCAATAGAAATATTGCAAAAGCCATAAAGGAAACCCATATATGTAAATTTAAAATTTCTAACAACTGCATTTTAAAGATTAAGAAAAAACAGATAAAATTAACTTAAATATACCATAATGTAGTATATTAAAAACCCTATCATTTCAGCATATGATCAATATGCAATTATTAACATGTTGCACTTATTTTTTCATACTAACTTTTTCAAATCCAGTGTATATTTTATGCTTACACTAGAACTCAGATCAGATTCATTTGGAGTGTTCAGTAGCTCTGTATGGCTAACTCTACCATGTTGGTTAGCACAATGTAAGTACTTGCCTATCTGTACTTTCAGCCTACAAGGTATTATTTCCTTTACATGCTAGTCCAGTAAACTGCTTCAGCTTCAAGTACAAACAGCTAGGCATCATTTGCTGTATCATTCTTCCTAGATGGCATCATCTCTTAGGGCTGTCCACAGCCCAGTGCATTTTGTCTTGTAGGAGATGATGATAGCAGGATGAATCTGTCTGACATTGTACCCAGACCCAGTGTAGAAGTCTGCATATGAAATTCCCATCACCTTCTGGAATTCTCCCAAATCCACCAGCCCTGACACAAGTTATTCTCTGTCAGATGTTTTAGAGGGTCTGGAAAAATTGTATGCTCAAAGGGTCCTTCTCTGAGTGCTCAGAGGATCCGTCTGGGAAGCTTGGGCCTTGTCTGGGCTCTCAAATGACCCCAAAGTACCTAAGAGGTCCAAAGTCACAAATACATGTTCATCCATAAGGGATTTGGGGCCCAGGTCTAAAATCAACGAGCTCTGTACTAAGTAAGCCAGGGAACTAGAAGCCCATTGTGCAGAAACAGGTATTGAAAAGGCTGCTCAAGGGTGCCTTGGAAAAGAGAAGATGGCAGATTGTAAAACTGGACAAATAGTAGGACAGAACCCACAAGAAGCATAGCTGGGCCTCTGGAGGCAGTGCTTTAAAAGAATTTTGGAAAACATGAGTGTTGCACCAAAGACCCATTGGCCCTAGCCAGAGTCTTTAAAAGAACATTGTATATAGAGAGAGGTGCCTCCTTGAATTTGATCCCCTGCTGGCTGACCTTGGGTGAATTACTCAGCTTCTTACGTTTTGGTTCCTCAAAGTAACCTGGTATTATAAAAGCAACTGCAGAGGATTGTTATCCAGGTGTACTTAACTGGGTAACTGACATGCAGTGCTTTCAAAAGATGTGGCTATTCAATAAAAATAGATGATGGGGGAGAGAGAGAGTAGTAGCTCAGAAGAAAGAAAAAAGAAACAGAGGACCTGGTATTAGAGGATAAAAATATACATACAAGGGCTGGTGAGATAGCTTAGCAGACTAAAGGCCTGCTTAGCGCAAGAACTGGGATTTGATTCCTGGTTCCACATGCCACCCTGGCCCCATCCCTGGGCATGCTGACACAACCACCGCATCTGTGCATGGAGACACATGCCAATAATTTCAGTGCTGGGGAGCCTGAAAACAGGAGGATCACTATGAGTCCAAGCTGTGTAGTGAGACCCTGTACCAAAAACATTTAAAGAAAAAAACACATGCTTACACATATACATGTGCATGTAACTGCTGTCTCACAAGTGTGCATAAAATCACCATGCAAGCACATGCACCCACACCAATAGGCATCACACATACACACACAAGCACATATGCCCAACCTTGTTTGGACATTCTGAACCTTGGAAAGTTAGTTTTGGTCTGTAGGCTTTGCTCCTGGAACCAATAGTTTCCTGCCTTAATGCACCCCTTACTTGATACCTCATCAAGTTCTGCCATTTCCATTATGTCCTGTCTCATCAAGTGCAAGAGAGGAGATAAAACCCTGACCTTCCTGGGAAAGGAAAATGTTGCCCTTTCTCTACTCTCTGTGGCAGACAGCTGACTCCCTGACTACATGATCTCATAGAAATGGATTATGCTGCTTGTATGTAAAATAGCCTGTCCCTGTACACCAAATATCAGTAATACTTAGTAGAGACAGTAAATTATTATTGGTTGAAAGGCCCTGATGGTCTAGAATAATCAAATTCTCCCTCCTCCCTCACTTCAGAGGCTGCAAGAACCATGTGTAATTAATGCCATGATTAGATTTGTTGCTACAGTTCATTCCCACAAAACCTGGTGTTGTAGGAAAGGGTCTGTATTGAAGTGTCACAGCAGGAAGTGGGGCAATATACTGCATTGTGTAGGAAGAAACAAGAGAAGCAATTCAACAACAAAGCTTGCTAGAACTAGTGTGCTGAAATCCACAAGAAAAAAGGCATGGTGGTGACCTGTAGGAGCACAAATGTCCAACCTGTGCAAATACAAAATGAAATTAGTCATCTGTTATTGCTCCCACTGTCTGCCTCACCCATGTTGAGCCCTTACCAAGTACCTGGGCTTATCTGAGTGTTTTATATATTACACAATTGAGTTCCTAAAATAAATCCAGTTGAATTCTCCTATCCTTACTTACAGGTGGGAAAGCAGAATTAAAGCATGAACTCATTTGCCCAGATCCCAAAACTTGATGGAAATACACCAGTACTCATGAAGGATGTAGAACTGGTGTGTTTAACCTACAGAGACAGAAGGCAGCACTTCACTCTGGCACACACCCTCTTGTCTTCTCTTTATACAAATCCAATTAATCCTTTCTAAGCTGTCTTATTCTTTGCCTCCATCATGAAGATCCTAAACTTTCTCAAATCTCCTATTTAGAAATGTCCTTGTCTAACATGTCTAAGTATTTTTGCATAGCTGAGCTGTAGATTATCTATACTTTATGTCAAAGAGGAGTTAATAGTATCTGCTAGCATTAATAACCAGATAACAGAGGAACAAATATGCATTGAAGTAGCATATAGTGTACAGCAAAGGCATGCTAAATAAAGACATTTGTTGGCCAAGATATACACGAAAAGTAGGTAAAAAGGATGAAAGTGGGCAGAAGTATGAAAATCATATGAATTAAATACTCCAATTGCCCTCAAGAGATGAACACTAGGGGGCTGGGGAGACGGCTCAGTGGAATAAGCGCTTCCCTGGCAAGCACAAGGGCCTGAGTTCA
>NDGM011255234.1:0-12781 GCA_002564305.1 Octomys mimax | reverse complement strand
AAAAAAAAAAAAAAAAAAAGAGATGAACACTACGTGTAAATATATGTCATTCCCTCATAAATGCCATCTATAAAGCAAACTATAGAGTAGTAAGAACAGAAATAAAAGAGATCCAAAAAGGGAAGAATATGGGAATAGATTAGCACCAGAACTTGAAACATGTGGTTTAATTTAATTAATTATAATACCCAGAACTTTGGCTTTGGATATTTATTATTATGTGTAAATAGGCACTCACTGATATTTATAGGTCAACTGACCTTTAATCTATAGAGTCAATGAGAACAGAAGAAAGGGTAGATATTATGATTTTACTTTAATGTGGTCTATGATTCCAACTCCATTTTAGTTCTGAAGTCAAACCACATCTCTTTCATTATTACTATGATTGCTTCAGCCTCAGCTGTAATAACTTGAGTAAATGATAAGTGTACCTTAAGTGACCCCTGGGATGAGTCGCTGGCTAGTTCGTAGGTGTTATGGTACTGTATGCTGTCTTTAAAATCACAGAATTAACATGTGCCCTTTTAGAGAGGACTTTTATTCCATCTCACCCCAAATAGAATGACTATCTTCAAAAAGTCAACCAATAACAAATGCTGAAGGGACTGTGAAGAAAAAGGAGCCCTTCTTCACTGTTGGTGGGAGTGTAGATGACACACACACTGTGGAAATCAGTGTGGAGAGTCTTTAAAAAAACTAGGGTGAGAGGACCCACTCAACACAGCTATCCCCCTTCAGCATACTTTCCCAAAAGAACTGAAAACATCATACCACAGAAATACATGCTCACCCATGGTTTAGCAGTGCAATTTGTCATAGCTAAATCTTGGAAATGACTCAAATGCCCATCAGCTGAGGAAGGGATAGAAAATATTTGGTATTTTTATGTAATTGAGTATCACTCAGCACTAAAAAAGATAAACTCAAGGTTTTTATAGGCAAATGGATACACCCGGAGACCATACTCATAAGTGAAATAAATCATACCTGCATGTGTAAGCATCTTATTGTCTCCCTAGCATAAGAACTTGAAAGAGTAAACAAAATCTAAAAGGTACAATCGATACTGTGAAGGGGAAAGAAACCGTTCAAAGAGAAAGAACAACCGGGATGAGAGAAAGGAAAAAAAGAAAGAAAGAAGAGCAAAAGAAATGAATATGTCTATACACAGGGTAATTTGGATAATTGCACTGCAGTTTGTTTTTCTGGGGGTTTTTTTGTTGTTGTTGTTTTGTTTTGTTTTGTTTTGTTTTTCTGTTGAAAGGAGGAATTCATGCTTAAACTTTTTCTCTCACCTTTTTATGTTTTATAATTCTTTACCAATTTTACATGCTTTTAGCAGGTAATCTTGACAACTAATTTGAAGACAATATGCAATATAACAACCATTGTTGAATTCCTATCATTTTGTTCAGTGAAATTCTGTATCATTTCTTATTTTCCTTTTACTATTGTTTTGGAATTCCATATGTATATTTTTCAGGCACAAATAAACAAATTACCATTCAGCTAAAATAAATGAATAAATAAAACCCCTGAAAATAAAAATTTTTTAAAGGGGAATCTCCATCGCTTCTCGGCCTTTTGGCTAAGATCAAGTGTAAAAGGGGAATCTTGGCTCTGCTCCATCTCCGTGTATTCTCACTAGGATGTAGGAACTGATCATTTCTCACACTGTGTATGGCTGTCACCCCATCTTTTGCCCATCACTCTTTCACATGGTAGAGCCACCTACCGCTCTGGCTGTGTGGCTCACTGCAATATGCTGCTGGCTTACATCGCCTTTGGTGTCCAACTCCTAGACTATCATCATTACTGTTACTTCCAGTAGCGAGGACCTAATTTATGGGAGCCTAACTCAGAAACACCCATATTTTCATTATCAGTTCTTTTAAAAGCACACACCAGCTTCACCCCCAGGCATGCTGAGCTGGCCACCAAGAGTGGACATGGTGGCACACACCCAAAATCCCAGCTCTGGGGAGGCTGAAAACAGGAGGATCAGGAGTCCGAAATGAGTAGTGAGAACCTGTACCAAACACATTTTAAGAAAAAATTCTTTCAAAAAGTGCCCTACAGTTGCACCACAGTGTCGTTCCCAGCATCGTCTCAGTAAGCACCAGTCCTCCAGGAGCACTGGGTCAGGATGGGATCAAGCACCTGTCATACAATCACCCCACCCTGACAAATGTCAGTCTTCTTTGTGGAGCCCCTTCTTTCTCCTGTTTCTGACTTTCATCAGGTAGTATTGACCAGCCATAAGTATATCTGTATACTTCTGGTGCCCAGATTGTGTGGTCAAGAGAAGCCAAGAAAGGCCTTTTCTGTGAGCACAGAGAGGCCCTCCATAGCCAGGAGATGTTGCCAGGTGTGACCGGTTTTCCTGTTTCATTGCCAGACATCCATTTTGATAAGTCACTCACATAAGTCCAGAGAGAAATTACTGGGTGGATGCACTGCATGACCATTTACTCTTTATGATATTAATTTTGTGTCCAAATGTGTAAAGTAACAAGGGGTTCATTAAGCTATCCCCCACCCAACAAACAGCATTGTAATCTGGATAATCTCTACCACTATAGGACATGAATCTGTAATTTTCAAGAAATTGCCCAAGTAAACATAACCTGTAGTTGAGTATGAGAAGCTGAGATTTTAGCCCCTTCAGTACACTTGGTTCATAGTGATACTTGCTTAAGTACATGAGTATAAGAATCCAAGGCAAGCCACTGCATTTTGGATCATTCTGCTTTGATTTATCATACAGTGAGTAAAAATGTGTTACTCCACATTGACCCTTGTCATATCCTGCCTATAGTTCTGGAAAACCTCACAGACCCAGGCTATCTTCAGAACCTGTGGCCAGCATTTTTGGTGTTCTTCTACCAGGGCTATGACCTTAGGTGAGATTTGAACATCACTTTGGAAATCTTTTGAACTGTTGGGGAAGTTGTAACTATTATTTTAAATCTATATCCATGTTGCAGCTCCTTGACCTGCAGGCTGATCTATGCACTAGGGATGCTTCTACCAGCTTTTCTTGTTTGCACTCCTGATATTCCTTCTTCCTTCTTACCACCTTCAAGTTTTCTTCTCCCTCAGCTGTCCTGCATCAGGACTATATAGGTTAGCACTTTAGTAAAGAGACAAAAGAGATGTTCTTTCTTCTGATTCCTCCTCCTGGTGCAGATAAAACAAGAAGAACTAGCATCTCTTTAGATAACTCCTCTTAGCTTTATCTCCCCACAGAAAGCAAAACCACTGGAGAGTAGACATGAGTTCTCTGTGCCTCTGGTTATAGCATTCTATTCCTTCTCCTTAATAATAGATTTGGCCTTGGAGAGAAACTGTGCTTATGAAATTAAGTGTGGCATGTTATTTGGTGTAATATACCAATGATATTTAATTTGTAATATTAGATGCAAGAACAAAAACTAAGTAAATAAATCAGTTGTTATATTGAAATTGTCTCATGCCACAATTTTCCTCACGGACAGTGAAAGGAAGAGGGAGTTACTGGCTTAGGTCACTTAACCTATCAAACTCCACTAAGTCACAGATAAATCATACAACAAGTACATGTATTTGCTTTGCCAGGCTATTCCAACTCCACATGACTCCTCAGACCATGGGAGCCAAATCAGAAGCATTTAGGTCATCAGTACTTACTGTCACAGGTACCACTGTGTAGCTTAGCGTTTTGGTGAACATGCATCTTTTGAATCATATATACTCATCTTACATATCTCTTTTTTGGTATAATGCTAGTAAATTACTTGAATAGATACGGCACCCACTGTGCTCCAGGGAGTTTGGATAATGTGACCTCAAATAGCATGGACATTCACATTCCTGACAGCAACTGGTGCTGCTTTCACCTGCAGTGCAAGCTTGCATCTCCTTGGCTTGGCCTTTCACTGTGGAGATTGTGTGCTAGTTTCCCACTCGCCCGGTGTTGCCTGAGTGGAAATGTCTCCTCACTGTCTCTGTCCCAAGCCATCCTTTAGCCTCCACCTCAGTCTCCTGGAAAGGTTTCCAACTTCCACACTATGACTTCCAATCTCTTCTGAATTCCAAATCCTGCCTGTCACAGGGTACCTGCCAATTCTTGATCTGTCTCAATCTGCTTGGAATGAAGAATTCAAGATAGGAGAAAGCAAAGGTATACACAGGTGAGGTACTGAACTCTGATGTACAAAAGAGGACCAAGATACACCTGGGTTCAGACTGTACCTCTGAAAAAGAGTGGCTATGTGGTCTCAACTTCACAGAGCTAGAATAGTAACAGTGTCATGGAGTAGCTGTGGAAATTAAATGGTATAATATATTTAAGATGAATGGTAATTGGGACCCTAATAAATATTAATTCCTTTCTCCCTCTCTTTCTCTTACCCTTCATGTGCATTTGACTTGAGAAATGAGAGCTTGTCTCCTCCTAATGTAGCTAAATGACTATACTTTGCATTTGTATAATACTTTGTAAAATACTGTACAAAACACACTCAGAGGCCTTTCACCTTCAAAGAAGTTCTGTACATGGGTGGAGTTGATGTCATTATTCTCATCTTTTAGGTGAAGAAATGGGACCTAATGGGGTGAAGTGATTTGCCCAAGGTCCTGTACTATAATCTTCTGTACATAGACATACATCTTCTCAAGAGGTTGTTAAGCAATCAGAATATCTTCTACAGGAGCTTGTGCTGGTCACTCCATCCTTCTATACTCTTGACATCTATTCCTAAGCAAACTCTTCTGTCCTAATTCAGTGCTTCTGAGGACACACAGCAATCTGACAAATGAATTGACATGAAGTTTCTGGGAGCTGATAATGCCTTAATACACTGACACTCCACCCATATTGATATTTTAACAGGGGAAAAGCTCTGAAATCAGCCTTAATGCAGGGCTAGCAAGTAGATCTCTTCAGTATGTTGATTAATTAGTGGTAGGTTCTAAGCATGGCTTTGACTGGCCTTGGAGGAAATCTTGTTGTTACTGTCCTCCATGGGTATAGGTGAGCCAGGAGAGACAGACTTTCTATACTTGCTCTTGTCCTGCAGCACTGATCCCAGATTTCCCAGAGTTCCTGGAGAACACCCTGTCCTCTGCTAGCTCCAATGTCCCCCAATCCTTTAAGATGGGCTCTGTCTGCCAGAGGTGGGTAAGCAGTACTAGCAAGGAGCCCCTGAATGAGTCCTAGGGTTTTCTGAGTCTAGAATTCCTCATAATAGACCCTAAACAAGATACTGGAAACAAAAGTACTTTGAAATTATAAACACTATTCACAGACATAATACATAAATGGTGTTAGTCCAAGCACCACAGCCAGCTAAGGAATGAGTAGTCATTCCCATTCTCAGGTGACTCCTAGACATAGGAAGTAACTTATTCCACCGGAATAAAGAGCAGGCTTTGGTTTTCTGGGGTCACCTTCTTTGTGTGTCTCTTCCCCCCTCCTCTTGACCCTCCAGGAGATGAGCTAAACAAGCTGCCCCTACAGCATTTCCTCCTCCCTTCCGAGCTGGGTATTGGCATCATTATCTGAATATCAGCAATAACAGATAGGAGCAGCAGATACCAATGTTTCATTACCTTTGGAGCCTCTGGGGATTGCCGCCCGGATATTTGGATTCACATGGCTTTTTCTCTCTTGGAGACTGACTTTGAAAACAGTGTATTTGCCTCAGTAGGTTAACCACTGCAGGCCTGGAAGATAAAGACTCCACCAGCCTTTGTCCTGTTCTGGGTTCCCTCCTGGGCCAAGCCTGCTATCATCTGGTTCTGTCCATAGCAATATCAGACTCATATTTCCAAGTCAGGTCACTGCTTGCTTCACCAAGAATAGATTTGTCAACTTGACCTGAAAGAGTCTACATCTACTCTACCTGTCTTTCCCAAGTATCACATCATTTTCATGTCAGTCACATTTTGCTTCCAGAAAATAGAACTAGCCCTGGCTCCCCACAAAACCCATGTACACCCTTATCTCAATACACCTCCCCAGTGTATTGTCCTCCCTTAATCGCCCACCCACAAATCCCCAACTACTAAATACTACACCTTGCTTACGGTCCACTCTATGTGTTGCTTTCACAAGGTCCATTATCATCTCTTTTCACTCATGAGTCATTTTCTTAACTAAAAATTGTAGAGTGTATACATGGCCTTCACACAATGCTAACTTCATATTACCAGTCTCAGTTGATTTCCACAATAACCCTGTGATTAGGCACTACTAGTCATCATGTGTCATGAATGATGAAACAGAAAACAAAAAAATCAAAGGATTTCTCTACAATAAGACAGCTGGTAAGCACCAGAACTGAATGTCTGACTCCACTCTTACCCCAGGGTTTGCTGAGTCCTTCTGAGCCCAGAAGTACCTCTTCTATTGACCTAAATTGCACTCATTTTGTAGGACGCGAAAGTTCATTATGATCTTCAACCCTTGCCTCTAGTATAAACTCTCGTATAATCAGAAACAGGCCATGTCTTCTTCAACTTTCTCTCCTCAACACAGAACGTGCTGAGTAACTCTCCAGATTTAATTAACCACCTATGATGCTGGTCTATCTCTGTACAACACATCCTGAAACTACCTTTAATCTGCTTAAAGGTTTCACTGAGCCACCTCTCCCTGCAGCCTTTCCCAGCACCATGCTGCTTCCCTTGCATTCTTTTTCCATGCTGCACCAGTTACACTCCCCATCTTAAATCACCTTTGTCTTCCTAAATCTCCAAACTCCAGAACTCTTCTCTGAGAACCCACCATCTCAGGCACCCCTTCCTAACCATTCTAGTCCACACTGATACCTCTCCTTCCCTGAACAAGTAACAGGTATAGAAAGCACTTGCCAGCTCATTCACTAATTGATAATAATAGGTGTTGTAAGAGCCCAAAAAAGTATAACACATTTACAGTCCTTTCCTTCCCAGGATCAAACACTAGGGAAAAAAGAGCTGCCCATATAATAAGTGAATAAACACATACAGTTATTTACAAAAGTCAGGCAGGCCATTCAGTCAAACATGTTTGTTAAGTAGTTCAGAACAGAGTAAGAACATTGTGTGCTCTTGTGGACGTGGTGGGGACTTCCTTAAAAAAGGAACTTGGAGAACAAGTAGAAAGTAAAGAACATATGTTCCAGAAGGGGTCATAACATAGTCATGTGATAAGATCAAAGAACAAAGGACTTGTGAAACAGGTGATAAGGGACAAGTTAGACAAGTGGGAATAGGGTAGGGAAAATCACCTGGAAACCTAGCTTCGATGTGAAACTTCTTTTTAATTTATCACTCAAAGAACTCATGAAATCCCAAGCTGATGAATGGGTAGGGGATGGAAAAATTTAGATAAAAACTAGAATCCCTGAATTTCAGTTATATGCAACAAACAAGAAAATATTTTGAAAATGGACAACACTCTAACACCTTGGACTACATCACTGACACTCATCTCTAGCTGAGAAACTATATCTTCATGTTGTGACAACAGAGTTTAAGGCTGAGTAGTCCCTGCCAACAACTTGGGGGCTGCTCCTCTCAGGCTGCTTTAACTTATTGGAGTTTGAATTTCTTTGTCTACTGGGGAAGAAAAGGAGACAAGAACGCCTGAAGTTATAGCCCAATTCCAGGATCATAGCAGAATGTGATGAGATGGTAGTGCTTTCTGGAACTTAGCACAATGCGTAGCACATAGGAAAATCTCCACATAAATTACCTTTCATATGAACTGGGGGTTGATAACACTTTTTCCCAAATGCACAGGCAGTCTATGTAATTAAACAATGAGGACAGCAAATCCAAAAATTTAGGGAACAGGAGTCTATTCCAACTAAATCGACAGTTGTGCCAGCACAGTACCTGTCTGCCAGCCCCAAATGTGTAACTCCTGTGTTATCTAGCCCGGGGCACAATCCATCGCAGATATTTAATAAAGGTTTCAGAGCTGAATGGATTTAAATTGGATCAAATTTAATTGGATCCTTTGTTTAAAATTTTATAGTTTGCTTCTGAGAAGTAGCTGAATGGAACACTTCTTGGGTTTGTAGATTGTTAATTCCAGTGATCAGACTTGACCCATCATGCATTTATATTGATAATTCTCAACAGAATGCTCTTCCTTGCTGTGTTTTCCCTCCTGCACTGCTCAGATAGTGGGTTGAACATGAAATCCACAGCTATACTTGGGGTTTCTGGGAGTGTTAGCCAGTGATTACCTTCATGGGATCTGAACTGTCCAATCCATCCTATGGATTTCAGGAGGTCTTCTTCACACACACATTAATTCTTAAATTTCTCTTCTAAAGGTGTATTTTTCCAATGTGTTATCAACAATCCATAGCCACATACTGCCACATACTCTGTACCTACATTTTACATCCAATGGTGGGTACATTTGTGTTTTGGTATAAAATCCTTTTCACATAGGTAAGCACTCATAAGCACATATGCTTAGTTAAGCATATGAACATGCATACATGTGTGTATCACTGTCAACATTCTAGTGAATTATTTACCATCTTGAGTAATTGCTGTGAGATTAGAGATTAGCTGGAGATGTACAAAATGCACCCCAAATTCCTTTCATCCAAATGTCACAGCACAAAGAAATTCTATTTACTGGAAAGTTCAAAGAAATCACTGAGCCCTGTCCCCATATTTTAATGTAAAAGAAGAAAACACAAAAGGTGAAGTGAATTGCTTCCCATGGTCTAGCCAGTTGGACATGAGACACATCCCCAACTTCTTAGGTCCTAATAGGGAGTGTAAGGACCCTATCCCAACTTATAATATCATAGGTTGCTATCTAAATTTTCTCAATTCTGTGGGAGGCTTACTCTGCCCGGACAAGGTTATATTCTCTAGACCAATTGTTGAGTGCTTCCAATGTACCAGATACTTGAGCTGATGCTCACATCTATTTCCAACCAGTTTCACTTTCCTCTCTGTCTCAGGTTCTGAAAACTCTGTCATCCATAATTCTTGGCCAGTTCCTACTGTGAGGTGCTCACAGGATGCAGAAGATTGAATGCAGAAGTTTGGGGAAGCCATGTTCCTCCTGACTCTGCCAACAATCGTGGAGAATGGTGACCAATTGAAGACCCTGTAACATTGTCATCAAGAATGTGAGCCTGAGGATTCCTGCTGACAGCAGAAAACAGTGGCTTTGTGGCAGGAACTGCTTGTGGTGAAGAACTCCACCCATGTCAATACAAGTGCATCCTTTTGCACATTAAGTAAAATCACACTGCCAGTTTTTTCCCTTCAACCATTCCAACATGTAAGTGAGTGAATGCCAATATTCTCCCTATCTAGTAGATACACCTACACTTTTCTGTGTAATCATCAACGGACACTGATCTACCATAGGAAACCTCTTGATTGCTACATTCTAAACTACAAAACTGACTTTTTTTAACAAGCTATTTATGAACAATTAAGAGTTTGTATTTCCAAAGATAAGGACTGAAGGGAACATATTCTCTAAAGGCAAAATTTCCTTCAAAATGACACATGTGGAGACCCTTCCCACAAGCAGGAACAATTAGATCAGAAGCAGCCTTCTACACAAACAACATGAACATCCTGCAGAGAAATGTACAGCCAGCAGAGAAGAGGTGTCACGCACAGCTGCCACATGGGTGCAGAACATGAGTGGGAGATGCTGGGAAGGTTCCTCCAGCCCACTACACCCTCCCTTGTAGCCAGCCTAGGGAATGGTGTGCCAGACCACTGGCGGGTCTCTGAGGCAGGTGGGGGCCACAGAGAAGGAGGCTGAGGCTCCATTCCTATGACTCCAGGGCTCACCCTGAGGTATGCCCATGCCAATTTTGAGCACCATATCCAGCAACTGCCACTCTGGCTTCCACCTCCTCAGTAAGGTAGGTACAGCACACCAGTGGAAGTTCTGTGAAGGTAAAACTACAGATCTTACCAAGATCAGAGCTCTAAAATACCATATGACTTAAAGTGATTGCTTTTTGCTTTTGTTTCATGTTTAGAGGTTAAAAATAACAACCGCAACTCCAAACCTTTAAGAAATCTAATTATATGTTTGAGTTATAGACTGGTTTTTAACAACAACAAAAAAAATTAACAAAAAAGGGGCCTCATTAAGAGTCTTTTGTCTCCAAAACAAGTGTGTTTTCGTAAGCCATAGAGCAAGCAAATTCTAATTGCTGGCTTCATTATACAGAAAAGTCTAAGTGTAACAATCAGAAGCCTTATTACACATACATAATTGAGTTTCATTGCAACTTATGAAAACATAAACTCTCTTAAACACACTTGCAGAAAATGTCACATCATCAAATCAACACTTTTATTATACAAAAGTAATTGTGTTTAAAGACACCAAACATATGTTACTTATACAAAAAAAATGAGTTGTAGTATGATTCAGAGTCTAAATCTTGAATCTGAGAGCAATGTTTTGTTTGCAAATGCAGGGGGGAAAATGGCAAATTAGAAACTTAACTAATGAACTGTTCGGGAACTTGCCCGGAAATATTCTACTTTGGAAACCCTGAATTCTTAAACTTTTTTTCCAGTCAACTTTTCCATGAGCCTTCTTTAATTCTTGGCCTGGCTCCTTCTGAATTTGTTTCTCATCCTGTATGTTTACATTTTTTCCCACTGGTTTGAATTATTTCCCCAGTCTAATCTTCAGCTATTTGGATTTCTCCTTTAGCTAGCCTCTGTAGTTCTTTTGCACTGGGAAGTCTTGTCACTCTCACCTTGTTATGTTCATTCCTCCCTAAATAAAACCTGCTCTCTAGTTTGTACACTTCTGCTACTGGGCTGGCAAATCCTCCTGGAGGTCCATCCCTGTTCCACCCTCCAGAAGTACATCAGCTTAATCCCAGCTGATGCAAAAAGACCCTCTGTATCCCTGCTGCTTCTCCTGTTGGCTCCTTCCCAGGGCAGGCTACAGAATTTGTAGAGTCTAATACGAACCAAAATGTACAGTTTATTGTTCATGCATCAAAGTAGAGTCCTTTGTGTTTACTCCATGTTTTTCTGTTGGGTATGCAGTGTCTTGCTCCCTCTGACACAGGGACTTCAATATTTGGAGGTGGCAGGAAGAGATATAGTCCAGACACACATGACAGGTAAGGACCAGTCTTATAAGGCACTTCACTGACAAGAGATGAAAATATAGCTCTCACTCCACATCTAAGGACAACATTTGAAAGAAGAATGGGATTCAGTGGAGTTGAGTATAACAAAATGAGAACAGTGCAAATTTATGGGAGCAAATAAACTCGCAGGGCTGGCCAAACAGAATGTCAAATGACTGGACATTAGACTCAGAGAAAGAATTCAAACAAACATCAAAAGAATCAGGGCCAAAAAAATATCACAGGGATAGCATGTTGAGACCTGACATAGCTCAAATGTCTACCTTTCTTCCTTCAGCTGCCATGTTTCTTGAGAGCAAAGTGTATGCTCCCTGCTGTTGCTTTCATTCTCTTATGAAGATGTTTGCTCTGGGTTGTGGGAGGTAGGGCTTTCCTCAGTGGTGGATTCTTCCTTGTTAATCTACATTTTGAGGGAGGAAAATATTAACGTATCAGAAGAATGAAATGATCTAGGTGCTACAGTGGATTATTTGGCTTGTTTGAATAATTTGATGCATTGGCCATTCGGTTGACAACTTGGTACAGAAAACATGATCTTGCTGATAAGAGAATTATCTGGATAGGGAGCTTTTCTTCCCTCTCCCCTTTGGATACTGCTGAATATTTTTTTTTATTTTAAAGAGAAAAAAAGCAATAAAAAGTACAGAATTTCAAAAGAAGATGATAGAAAATCAACAATGAATATTATATTGCATATTATCTTTGAAGTAGTTGCTCAGATTACAAGACATAGGCATAAAAATTTATTAAACAATATAAGCACTAACTGTTCCTTTCAAGGAACAAATAGAAGTCAGCAGTATAGTTATATTAGCTATCTTGTGTATACATGCATATTTTTCTTACCCCTTCACCTTCATTGATCATTTGAGAAATGAAAATTAAAACAACACTGAATTCCATCTCATTCCACAAAGAATGGCTATCATCAAGAAATAAACCAATGGTTAATGCTTAATTTTTTTTTCTTTTTATTCCTTTTTTTTCTTTTCATTTGCTTATAAATTTTTGTTGTTTGTTTGGTTTGGCTTATTTTTAAAACCAATTTTGCATGCTTATATCTGGTAACCTAAACAACTAATTTGAAGATAACATCATGCAATGCAGCAGCCATTATTGAACTCCTATTACTTTTTTTTTTTTTTTTTTTTTTTTTTTTGGTAGAACTGGGGATTGAACTCAGGCCCTTGTGCTTGCCAGGCAAATGCTTATTCCACTGAGCCATCTCCCCAGCCCTTTGTTTAGTGAAAATTTTTATCTTTTCTATGCTTTTTATTATTATTTTCTATTTTTTACCAAAATTTTAAAAATAAATCAACCAATACAGATGTCGGTAGGGCTATAGGAAAAAAATAACCCTTCTCCAATGTTGGTGAGAGTGTAAACTGGTAAAACCACTGTGAAAATCAGTGTGAAGATGCCGCAAAAAACTAGGTTAGAGAGACCCAGTCCCAGCCCAGGTCCGGTGAGTGTGTGGGAGAGCTTCTTGCTACACTGCGCTGGCGGGACCAGTCCCAGCCCAGGCGCAGCGTGGGACAGACCCTCTCCCACCCACCTTGGGACGCCCCCCACCACTCCGCAACACCTCCCCCACCCCGCCTGCCCAGTAGGAATTCCTCTCCCCCCTACTCCAC
>NDGM011255224.1:0-10228 GCA_002564305.1 Octomys mimax | reverse complement strand
GAGAGAGAGAGAGAGAGAGAGAGAGAGAGAGAGAGAGAGAGAGAGAGAGAGAGAGAAGACAGAAAAGCAAATCTTGACTCCATTGTTGGGTCTCCCGGATCTAGCTAATATTTAATATTGCTGGGTGTTTTAGCTACACAAACACAATCAAATGCATTTATTAGCTTAATCAATTTGAGTTGCTCTGTGTCATGTGGAAACAAAAGCATTCCAATGAATATGCTCAGTGTGACTTCAGTTTAAAAATAAACGCAGAATAGAGCAGCACAGACATGGACCAAATCACATCTCAACCAGACAGAATATTTTTGGAGTCTTAAAATGTAACTTGCTTTAACACATCTGAAACAAAAACAATGGGAATGTCACCTTAGAAAGATAACTGAAAAATGAAATGTGAGGACAAAGTTGACAAACTGCACATTGTGCCTCCCCAGGAAAGACCTGCCCCCAGCACCTTTATCCCCCCCAGCAACCAGAGTATGTGAAACACAACGGGAAAGAGCTGCAGAGATGCCACCCCAATGCTCAACAGCCACATACACAGGCCAGGAACAGCATCCCTAAGCATGGGCAAACGTGGGATTCAACTGCAGACCTCTAAATAATACAAATGCTTATTTCCTGGATTTGGGATTGCACAAGGATCATCATCTTTGTGCAGATGCTCATTGCATGGTTGCAAAGATAGACAGATTTTGATAATTGCATTTCAAGTCCTTCTATATTAGAGGATGAGCCCTCTAGCTCCCTTTATCAGAACATGCCAATCACCCTCATTCATTCATTCATTTATTCACTCCTTCAATATGTTTCATTCCCCCTGTGTGCACTACACTCTGCCAACCACTGAAGATGCAGTAGAAAGCAATATACAAAGGATCTATAACACAGTGAGTCTTAGATTTGACTGGTTATTAATAAAATAATTATACACAGAAAGATATAAATACATTGTGCTGAGACATATTTGGGGCAGGTCTAATTCAATGTGCGTTTGGGTAAGTCAAGGACAGTCTCTCTAAAGAGGGATTTATGTGGGGATTTAAATAATAAGACACGCTGAATTTTTGATTGAGGCAGATGGGCACAGGCAGAGAGCAGAGTGTAAGGATCTGAATTTAATAGGTTTGGGCAACATATGAGACTAAGTAGTTAGAATGGAGAAGGTGGAGCCACAGGAAAGGCAAAGAGAAAAGAGCAGAAAATTCATCACTATCAAGCGAGCTCGATGAAAGCTCTGGGTGGGTGGGTCATTATTCCATAGAATGCCTCTCGCGTGACACATCATGACAATTACAGATGTTTCAAGGCCTGTGTTACCTCAGGCATTAGGACACACGTCAGCCTATGATATCATTGCTTTTTTTTTTTTGGTGGAACTGGGGATTGAACTCAGGCCCTTGTGCTTGCCAGGCAAGCGCTTACTCTACTGAGCCATCTCCCTGGCCTATGATATCATTGTTTAAATGAATCCTTGGTGGGAAGAATCAGAATGAAAACAGTGTGGTTGAGAATATTTTATGGATCTGACTCTATGGGCAGTATTACATCCTTTGAATTGCCAGCCATAATTGACAATCAGGGAGAAAAAAAAGATGACTGGCTATAATATTTTAAGCAATAAAGTCACAATTAATAACTTCTTAATTATGTTTCCATAAAATGTAACATTATTTAACAACATTAATTGCTAAATGTGTATTCGTAAATATTTTATTTTGCTGGATGATAAGTTGTACATTATGTTATCCTCCTATAAATTTTTGAATTTATGCAGTTACTGCTGAGAAATAGTAGTGAATCCTAGCATAGATCACAGGAGTTAAGAGTTAATTCACTTTAATAGCGAGGATGCAAAAATTCCATAGCAACTTTCACTGCGACAATGTTATATGAAATTTGTTCTATATTAAATCCATGTTCATTTTCATCTGGCATATATCAGGTTTTCTTCAACACCATGACATTTTTTTACAGGGGGCAGGAGAGAAGTGGCCTGTGTTTTCAAGAGTGTTGACAAAATCCTTGACTTGTACCCACTAGATGGTGAGACCATTCCCCTCACTTTTGAAACCCAAAACACCTCCAAACATTGCCAAAGGTCCTCAGGGAGCAAAAGTGCCTCTACTGATAACTGGTTTGCATGAATGCCTGAGGCCGAAAAGAACCTCAAAACCTTTCTGGTTGCGTAGGGGATAGGTAATCATCAGTTGCTTCCTGGGAGGAAGAAACACCAAAGTTAAGAAGAATCTGGGACACATCCAATTTTCAAGAAGTTTGAGAGTCTCCAGCAAAATCTATTGTAAGCCTGGGTGACCTCCGTAAACACAGCTGTGAGTCCCTCATTAATGAGCTAAGCAGGACCCAGGAGGGAGGTTCCACCCACAGCTGGGGAATCAATAGGTCACCTCTTTCTGAGAAGGCCGCGGTGCATCTTCACAGAGCTAACATTACAAAAATGGAAAGATCAATGTCTCTCTTCTGCCAGGGAAGGGCTGCCCCCAATCAGCACTCACTGGTGGTTTGTTACCTGAGTGAAATCATCAGCACCCCACCCGCAGCAAGGCTGCAGGGAAGATCCAGACTTCTTTCCTAAAATATCAGTCAGTATGACCCAGAGAAGGAGCTCCTTGTCAGCTGCACAAGCAACAACATCTCAAAAAAGGTCTCCAAGACAAACATGGGATCAGACCATCTGATGAAGGGGAATGTAATGGCAGTGGGTATGTACATAACAATCAACATCAGGAAAGTACAGAGGTAGCACCTCCTACAGAACATTCCCAAAGTGTAGCTAGACTTTGAAACCTGTCCAAGGAGCAGCTACTCAAATCCTAAAAACCCAGGCAGAGGAGCTGTCCTTAGAGGAGGGCACCATGGAGTCTGCTACCTACATGGACTTGCCTGGATCTCAAGGGAGTGAGGACAGAGTTGTGGGCACACTGTGGATGGTAGACTACAAGGGAAGAACATGGGAGAAGAAAATAAGATTGGAGGAACACATGGAGCATTTTTCTATAATTGAATTATTTTTTGATACATTTTTATAGAGAATAAAATTTGATGTTTAAAACCCTTCAGTAGCTGGCCTGGGCAGTTATGATTTTGAAGGAAAAGATCAAAACCCCAAGGAGATGCCTAGGAAGCTGTAGCCATGCTCCCTTCGATATTTTTCTGAGAAAAGTAAATTCCACCTAGGTATCTGTTAAAACTTGGCATGTCATGAGGGGGACATGCTTTGGGGACCTCAGTTTGGGAGTCTCAATTCTAGCACTTGATGTCCTGTGCAAAGGAACTTCACTTTCCTAAGCCCTGATGGGTCCCTTCTCTAGAACGATCATGAGGATGACATCTCCTTGGTAGTTCTGTTTTGAGGTTGGCTATGTGTGTCCCCCACAAGGACCCAAGAGTGGTCCCTTGATATAGTTATTATTATTTATCCTTCCCCACTGTGACTGATTTTGCAATATTAGGCAAACATATATTTATTCATTTCTCCTATATTTATATATGTATGAAGAGACCCATAAGGGATTATGTCTTAGGGAGCTTTTAATCTTGTGTGGTGTTTATTGTTGTGGCTTTGCATATTAGTATGGCTTAATGATCAACTAACTGTTCAGTGACCACATGATTAGAAAGGTATGTTCCTCTCCAGATAATTGGCAGGTTGGCATTGTGTCCTCAAATTATTTGGAAATGATTATGAAAAAATGTAAGGTGAAAAAATGTAAGGTGGGATGAAAAACTAAAAGTGCATTCATTTAAAAGGCAAGTGAATGTGCACAGTAATAGAAAGTGTGGCTACAAAAGGCACTGAATGTGAAAACTTTAAAAAGTAAAAGACATGGCCATGAGTTAAAATACTTCCCCTTGATTTTCATACATTTATCTTATTGTTCTTATGACTTTCTGAAGAACTTCTAGAAGCTCTCTTTTGTGTGTGTCTTTAGTTGCCCTGTAATGGCTGCACTGATGCCCTGAACCTATTCAAAATATGCAGGTTTTATAGCCTTTTTTATTTTTTGGGGGGCCGGCTCAGCCCACCCTTGGGGCAGACAGCATGGTATGTGGCTCCAGGGATTGAACTCTGGTCCCTGCGCTTGCCTAAGCAGGCACTTAGTCTGCTGAGCTATCGCACCGGCCCTATGCTTTTGTTTTAAATTTAAAGATATTATATGCTCTTATACACAGAACATGTACTGTCGATTGAGGGTCAAGAGTTCAGCATAAAGGGGTAAAACCAAAACTGAAGAAAGACATTATTTTAGCAGCATCATTTTTGAACAAAGTATTTTAGTAAGCATTAAACATATTGAATGAATATATTTTATTGTCTTTTTTGATCCTAATAAGAGTTTTAAGAACTGACTTGAAATAAATAAAAATAACCTCTCTGCCTCTGTCTCTGCCTTTCCCTTTTTATACATACACACTCTCTCTGCCTTTCCCTTTTTATAGGGAATCTACACACACACACACACACACACACACACACACACACACACCAGAGCAAACTTCACTCTCCCCTCCTCACTTTCATTTGAAGCTTAGGGCCAAATGCTCATGCTGAAAAGAACACAAATAACCACTTCATCTCATTATGAGTTCTTATTTTTCTTCCTAAATTTTCATAGAAGGAGATCAGTGTTTGATCAACTACCCAGCTAAGGTCAGAGAAAAAAGAACACATCCTTCCCTAAGTGGATGAATCAGGAAAACGTTCCCCTCCTAGCTTACGCCCAAAATATCGCTCTCCCCTTCTGCCAGCTACTTCTGTGTTGTTCTCTTTCATCCCAGGATTCCTGTGCCCCAGAAAGCAGTGTGCTGTGACGACACACAAGGTCCCTCTCAGCTTTCACACCGCGAATCAAAGGCTAAGTGTTTTGAGTGATTACCATGAATTAGAATGCAGGTAATTATATATTTCGTCTTTTTCTCCCAATATTAAGCTATAAGATTCTTGACAATGAAGACATCTTAGAGGCTGGGGAGACAGCTCAGAGGAATAAGTGATTGTTTGACAAGTGCAATGCGCAAGGTCCTGAGTTTGATCCCTGGTACCACCAAAAAAAAAAAAACCCATCATATTTCATTATAAGTCAGAATTTCCAAAAACGGCTCTTCCATAGCTCGTCCTAGGATGGCCTCTCAATTGGAAAGGTTATTCACTATCCCAAGTTACTCATGGTCTCTGAGGACCACCTCTCTTATTTGTACTGCAGTGGTCCCTTACTTGAGGTTTCACTTTCCTCGATTTCAGATCCTCAAACGAACTGGAATCTGAAAATTTTAACACCTTACTTGACTCTCCCTAGGAAGAAAGGGGGAGACTATATTCATATAACTTTGATTACCACATGTTATTACAATTATTCCATTTTATTATTGGTGTCATTAATGCTTTACAGGACTTAATTTATAAGCTGAACTTTAACATGGATACCAACATTTAGGAAAGCCACGGGGCACATAGGGTTTGCTGTTGTCTTCGTGTTCCATATGGCCCATGGTTTCAGACACAGACTAGCCAGAGGATCCTTTTAGAGCTCTTCACATGGGTAAAGGCAACTGTGTGTGGATTGGCTGATCACCACCTTTTCTGCTTGCTACCTAGATTTCCTTATTCTCTAAGTAGCAGGAGGGCCACAGGGGGGCAGAGCATTCTGTGTGACTAAGCTCCAGACAAGGTGATTTGGAAGAATTTCAGACTCTCACTTCCTGTCAAAGCACTTATGCACCGGTGTGCGGCTTCCAGAAAACTTCTTCTGGGGTCATGTGGAATCACTACTGAAGCAGAGGCTTCTAAAGGCTAAGGACAGGGAACAATGAAGGAGCCAGTCCACGGAGCATGGCTCCTCTGCAGAGTGGGCAAATCCTTCGAGCATCTTCACGATCAAGAAATACATGTTGGGCTGGGGAGATAGCTTCAGCAGTCTAAGCACCTGCCTGGCAAGCACAAGGACCCAGGTTCGATTCCCAGTACCACATGCTGTGCCAGCCCTGGAACTCTGGACATGCAGTGCAGGCCACTGAAACTGGGTATGGTATTGCATGCCTGTACTCCCAGTGTTGGGCAGGCTGAGACAGGAGGATCACTAGGAATCTGAACTGCAGAGAGACCCTGCATTAAATAAGTAAATAAATACATAAATAAATAAATATATTTTTTAAAAAAGAAATACATATTTGTTGTGCAATGTCACTGAGGCCTGTGTTTTACCAGAGAACAATACTGCTTTCCCTGACTGATAAAGTCCAGAGAGTTTGAAAGGGGATGAAACAAGACAGCACTCGCGAAGATCTCAGCACTAAGCTTGCTACTTGCATTTCATTGGTTATGATCACCAAATGCTCAGAGCTGCGGGAGCAAAAGCCTAAATCTGCTGTCAGCCAGGAATCAACTGATTGACACCAGGTGTCATATGAGAGAGGACAGTAAGTATGGCGGGCAACACTGGCTGCTCTAACTACAGGTGCAATCCTCACGCAGCAGCGGCTACTCCTGCTGCTCCAAGGCCGAGCAGCAGTGTCCTAACCCGCACAGTCACTGAGAGGCCCAGGTCCATGGTCACTCTTCCAATCTCAGCAGAGAGTGTGCAAGGTCAAGTGTGTGACAACAGTAACTAGGGAGTGGGTTACCAAGGACCCCAGGAAAACATCAGGCTGCTAATTCTGAAAGTGATAAATATATATCCCTTGCCATGCTGGCACCGCCCTGGGGCACACTGAGATGGCAGTTGAGCCTGGGTATGGTGGCACACGCCTATAATCCCAGCTCTTGGGAGGCTGTAAACAGGAGAATCACTACAAGTCCAGTATAGCAGTGAGACCTGAACACCCTGTAGACCCTTCCCTAAAATACAAATATATATGTATATGTATTATTAATACTATATAATATTATATAATTATACATTATATAATATATTTTATAATTAAACATTATATAATATATTATATAATTATACATTAGCCAATATATTGTATAATTATACATATCTATTATATAATTATACAATAGCTAATATATTATATAATTATACATTATCTAATATATTATATAATTATGTAATTACAATTATATAATAAGTATAGTATAGTGTATTTACATCATTTATCCCCATATCATTGGCCAGAACTCTGTCATGTGTAACTTCGTAGACAAGAGCTGGGATGGGAACAGATGTATGCATGGGCAGCTATTTATCAGTGTTTTGTCTTCGCTCAGAAAGAGCAAAATACATTATTAGCAGATAGCCAGGCACTTTGGCAGAGCATCTTTTAGTATTTTCAGAAAATAATTTTCTAACAGCTGTGAAATTTTTGCCTTTGCTTAACACCACCTCCCTCAACATTGTGGGAAGTTCCTTTATCTAGCACAAATCCCCAAAGTTGTAGTAAAACATTATTGTCTCTTAAAAAAAGAAAGAAAGAAAGAAAGAAAGAAAACTTTATTTACTTGGTACAGGCTCTTGCCACACAGCTCAGACTCATGATCCTCCTGTCTCAGCCTCCCCAGCACTGGGATTACAAGGGAGCACCACCAGGTCCAGCATGGTGTGCCAGGGTTCTGGGGCTGGCAGGGAATGAGGTGCTAGTGATCAAACCCAGGTCCTTGTGCTTGCCAGGCTGGTGCTTAGACCACTGAGCTATCTCCCTAGCCCATTATTGCCTCTTTTGTGTAAGTGGAACAAATACCCTTTCCCATAGCTTGAGTTCACCAATGCTTCCCTCAAGCTGTCTGCAAAAGTAGGCTTGATATCCCTTAGCTGTTATTTTCTTCCATTCCCAATCTAACAAGGTTCAGAGCATGCAGTACAAAGCAACCTGAAGGTCAAAACAAGAAAGTTGGGGAGATAACAGAGCAGCCTAAGCACTTGCCTGGCAAGCACAATGACCCGGGTTTGATCCCTGGTACTGCACGCCATGCTGGACCCAGAACCCCGGCATACCATGCTGGCCACGGTCATCCACTCTTGTAATCCCAGCACTGGAGAGGCTGAGATAGGAGGATCACTGCACTGGCCACTAAAACCAGGCATGGTGGCTCATGCCTATAATCCCAACACTGGGGAGGCTGAGACAGGAGGGTCACTAGGAGTCTAAGCTGTGTAGTGAGGTCCTCTATCAAATAAATAAATAAATTGTTTTTAAAAGAGCAAAACAAGAGGTGATTCCAATGTGCCCTTCACCATTTCCATGTCCTCAATGTTTTCAGGCCATTATGAGAATGTTCAGCCAAGACTGCTTTAGAAATTAAAGAAAATATAAACACATGAGGACCAAATAGGTCTCTGCTTCATCAAGCACATAATTGCTTTTAGACCCTGAGATGTAATTATCTTTATCAGAGTTATGATACGATGAACAAAAAGTAACTCATGGAAGCAAAATTAGGCTGCATTTTCCTAAAGACAGATTTTTAAAGGCAGATTCTAAAGAACATGTCATTGTCAAGCATGGTGGTGCACGCCTGTAACCTCAGCACTCGGAAGACTAAAGAAGGAGGCACGCTGCAAGCTCAAGGCCAGCCTGGGCTATGTAGTGAGTTCAAGACCAGCCTGGTATACGAAGTGAGACTGTCTCAAAAGCTAAAACTATCTGTTCCTTTGAGGGAAGACATATGTCACACCCCACTACACATCTGAAGGCGACTGCTGGATGAGATCCATGGTTATTGTTTCTTCATGGAAAATTAGGAGAGAAAAACTTTCCAATCCAGAAACTGGATCTTCTAGCACAAGGACTCCTGTATGGGTTCTCATGGAATTCCCCTATCTTGAGCTGACACAAAGCTGGCCCTCATAAAAACTTGTGAAACAAGCAGAGAGCTCTCAGCATTCATCAGGGCAGGGCTGCGGGGACAGTAACTGAAGTCATGTGCAATGTGTCTTCTTTGCTGTCCAGAACCTCAGCCTTGTGCTCCAGGGGTAACACAGTCCTGTTTTGCAGGTAAAGAAATGGATGCTTGCTTAGGTGACTTGCTTATGACCCAACCATTTTAGCAAAGCAAAAATTGAAACGCACAGCTTTCTGAGGAGGAAGCTCCTTGTGCTTTTCCTGTGCCTGCTGAAGAGAAATTCTTGAGAGGCCAGAGAGGCAGAGAAAGAAGGATTGGCCAGATAACAACAGTGGAACTGTCTGAACATAGATGGAAAGTTTCTTCTAGAAGCAAGATAACCCATGACAGACAGCATCTCCCGGCAGGAAGTAAGGGTGCCGCATGGACTCCTCTAACTGTCCTCGAAGCATAACTGTGGTTTCTATGTGGGAGAAAGGACAGCCAGCTGGTGTGTCTCTGTGAGGCCAGTGGGTGTCACTGCCTCCCCACAGTGCTCGGAAGGGAGCCTGCTGCTGACAGCAGCCTAACACACAGGTTCCCCGCTCTCCCTCTCCCATGCTTCATGCCCTGTGCCCTTGCCACCCAGGGTCCCTGTCAGAAGGCTCGTCAGCCTGCGCCTGTGACAGAGCAGGCACATGCCCTGCCCTCCTGGCCATCACCAGCGGCAGTGTTCTCCAGGCTCTCTCCACATTTCCGTCAACACCGCTTGCTCTCAGAACCACAGGAGCATGTAATCCGAGTAAGATGGATGGGAAGGTGCAGGAATATCAGAATCTGGACTCAAACTGACTAAGATGAAAATTTTAACACCTTTCCCAAGTCACAGCAGGCTTCCTGCATGTTATCTAGGTGAGTGGCAGACCAGGCAGGGGAAGGCTGCATCTTTAAAGGAGCCCCTTGGTCTATGAGACACACAGCCTAGGGCCCCAGGGAGCCTTCCAGGTCTGGCTTTTTTTGTGGAAGCATCAGGGGCCCAGGTCACATTCACAGAGGGATGCATGTGGCAGCCAGAGGAATAGGCCCCCTTCTAGCACCAGACTCTGGACTGTTGGCTCGTCCTTCCAACAGAACAACCCCCTGCTGGAATGCAGAGTGAGGCCCTAATGAAAGTACTTACTTTGTTTACTGCTAAGCGCGTTCACATGGAAGAGTGCAGAGCACACAGTAGGCACTTAGGAAACATAAACATTCATGAAAGCAAAAATAGGAAGATATACAAACTGAGGAGAATGGTCAGTAGCAATGTCTGGCTCTACTACGGCTCACACCAAGCTATGGGTTCAAGGAATTATTATTATTAATTATAATGTCAATGTATGCCCATTGTTATGGTTTGTGTCTAGTTGTCCCCCCAAAGCCTCATACAGTCATAGGGTGGGG
>NDGM011255222.1:0-13740 GCA_002564305.1 Octomys mimax | reverse complement strand
GTACTGTAACATCCTATAACTCAGTGGTGTCCCAAATTTTCTGATCAAGGAGATTATGGGGCCGCAGAGGAAAGTGAGCAACCATGTAGAGTGTGCCTAAGAAGAGTCAGAGAGAAAACTTCTCTCAGGCTTTCACAGAGAGCAAATTGGTCAAACAATGGCCATGATTCATCCAGATGACTGACACTGTCAAAAGATCTACAAAGTGCTTTATATGGTTTCAGGGTAAATCCTGAGGAGATATGACTGACCTTGTCAGATACAAAAGTTATGTTTTTTATTGTATAGGTCTTGCTTTACCAAGCCTCCTTTCTATAAGCAGTGGTACCAGGATCCCAATTGTCTGACTCTAGAAACTGTGGCCTTTTTCATTGCTTCCCAAATCCCTGTTGCCCACAAAGAAGTTGCAGCCTTTGGAGGGGCTGCTCCAAATGAGTTCTCAGGACCATAAGTGTTTGAGAAGCAGAGTGAATCTTTCCTAGCATATAGGTGGAATTTGTAGGATGTTGCTTGTAGCAATCCAAACAAAGTGCTGCTCACCGCCTGGCTGTTTGAGGTCAACCTCCTTGACGCACACACTTCCTTGATGGAAATTAGTCAGATTTCCATTACTGTATTGAGATAACAATTTATTTAAAAGAAACATTTTTCTGACTCATAGTTTGGGAGGTTTCAGTCTGTAATGGATTGACCTTGTTGCTTTGAGTCTGTAGCAAGGAAGTTCATGATGTCAAGGAAACTGTAGGTGGAGTAAACTCTTTACTTGTCTAGGATGCTAAAGAGAAAGAAGAGAGAGAGGCCAGAGTCTCAGTATCCCTTTCAGGGACCATTCTCAGTGACTAGATGTCCTTGTACAAATGCCTACTTCTTAAAGCTCTCACCTCCTCCCAGTAGTGCTAAGCTGGGTTCTAAGCCTCTAATACAAGGGTCTTTGGGAGGCATTAAAGATTGAAATACTAGTACAGATGAACTGTAAGTTTGAATTGGCTTCCTTTTGGTCTGCAGTGCTCACAGGTATTCAGGGGCTTGGCGAGAGCTGATGGGGCCTGGGAATGTTCTTGTACCATCTGTGGCTCTGATCAATAGTCCCAGCCACTGATGAGGTCCTTGCTATTTCTTACAGGAGCTGGGCTCGTGTTTATCCTGTATCCAGAAGCCATTTCTACCCTGTCAGGATCTACATTCTGGGCCATCCTGTTTTTCATCATGCTCCTGACTCTGGGCCTTGACAGCTCTGTGAGTGACCATGCTCAGAAAACCCCTCTTCTCCTCTGGTCCTAACTGTCTCACCAACACACATATATAATACTTAGCATGAAGTTCCCACCATTTGGACTGCTGGTTAGTCATTTTTCCAAAAGGCCCTACTTAAATACAACCAGGGTAAGGGCTTTTCCCTCAAAAAGATACAATCTAGTCAGAGTCAAGAAACAGTGGTTGGGCAGGGGAGATAGCTCAGTGTCACAGCGCCTGCCTGGCATGTGCACAAGAGCAATGTCCTGACTTTGATTAAAAGAGAAGAAGAACCAGTGGTAACCCCATTAGCGACATGAAAATCAAAATCAGAATGGAACATAAGTCAGCCTAACACTGTCCTCTTGCAGACAGAGCAATTCAGAGAGGACATGGATAGAGGCTTAAGCATTTTTTCCTTCATTTATAGTTCACCACCAGAAAGCAACAAAAATGTTTTGAACTTCATTAGTTTCTTAGAAACTTTTATGTTACCCATATACAAGTATAGATTTTCTTAATTTTTTAAATGTATTTAGTACAGGGTCTTACCAACACACACACATAATACTTAGCATGAAGTTTCCACCATTTGGACTCCTGGTTAGTCACTTTTCCCAAAGGCCCTACTTAAATACAACCAGGGTAATGGCTCTTCCTGGTTCCCTCCAGATGGGAGGCATGGAAGCAGTTATCACAGGCCTGGCTGATGACTTCCAAGTCTTGAAGAGACACCGGAAACTCTTCACATTGGCCGTCACCCTTAGCACCTTTCTTCTGGCCCTGTTTTGCATAACTAAGGTGAGGAGAGTTTGGGCCCTGGGTGACCTGAAACTTCTCAGACTGCATTTTAATGAAGTTTAGGCATTTCCAGGCTTGGTGATGGAGTGGCTGGAGCCAGGCTGACCCCTGAAAGATGGCTCGCATCATCCTCAATTCCGTGGCCTATTCTCCTCTCGGGTAGACTGATGGCTATCACCTTCTGCCTCTTTGCCTGTTAACTGCTTGATTTGAGCCATCAAAAGTACCTTTGAAACTCATCTCACTGTGTACATGCTGAAACACCTATCTTTAGATCCAGTGACTTCCAGAGGCCTTAGAATGCAACTCAAATCCTGTTACCTGAGTTCTCAGACAGCACTGAACAAGTGGAGCAGGACACAGGTAAGGATTGATGGATGTACTTCTAGTCAAAGATGGCCTCAGGTCTTTTCTCTCCCTGTCCAGGGTGGAATTTATGTCCTGACTCTCCTGGACACTTTTGCAGCAGGCACCTCCATCCTGTTTGCAGTGCTCATAGAAGCCATCGGAGTTTCCTGGTTTTATGGTACGTGCATGTGTGATGAAACCTTGGTTCCCAATGCTCATGGAGCCCTTTTATCTGGAGACACAGAAGGGTTCTGTGCTCCCAGAGCAGTGCCTTGGTCTCCAGAGATGATCAAGCTGCTTGTTGAGAACAAGTCCTCCTAACCTCAGCTCATCTTTAAACAAGTTCCTCTTAGCTGGAGGCTGCAAAACCTTCTGAAGGCACCAGTGTCAGCCTCTACGGAGGAACTCAAAAGAAGCCATAGGTCCTCAAGTCATGGAATTCATTCTAGCATAGGGTTGCCAGTTTAATAAACAAAATACAGGATGTCCAGTTAAGTCTGAATTTCAGATATAAAAGGATAAGTTTTTCATACATGCATGTCTCAGGTAATGCATGAGACATACTTATTTTAATGTTTTTCCCATTACAGTATTTATCTGACTTTCAAATTTAACTATGTATCCTGTAGTTTGATAAACTTATTCTAGAGCCAAAGTGAGAAAATATTTTATGGACTGTACTGTAAATTGTTCACCTCCCCCACTCCATAGAAGACACCAATGTTAACCCTGCTCCCACACCCAGAAGGGTTAGGAAGGATTAGGAAGGGATGCAATGTAAGAACTTGAGCTCTTTTATGCAATTGCAGTCAGAATTTTGCATGTGCATGCACATTTGACACTATGACTGTGCACAGAGTTGTCATTTTTCCAGGAAGGAAAAGCTGATTCTGAATGAAAACAACTTGACTTTAGTCTGAGGCAAGCTTCCTTCACACTGACTCCCTCCTACAAGTTAATTGGGATGAAGCATAAAGGGTGGCATGATCCTTGATTTTGTCCTCTTGTTCTGAGTCAGCTAAGTGCCAAGTCCTAGGTCCTCGAGTCCTAGATCACTGCCTTCCTGTCCACATGAAGACCAGAAACCCATGGGTCCTCGTTGCTGGGTCTGTGTGAGCCACCATAACAGGCCTTTTCTACGTGTACAGGTGTGGACAGGTTCAGCAACGACATCCAGCAGATGATGGGGTTCAAGCCAGGCCTGTACTGGAGACTGTGCTGGAAGTTCTTTAGCCCAGCCTTCCTTCTGGTGCGTAGCCTGTGTCGCAGGTGTGTTCAGGGAGGAGTGTGGTGGAACTCTGGCTTCTTAGGGGAGGAGGCAGTGGGGTTGAGAAGATCTGATGTATAGACAGCACCACTGGACTGCTTAGCCCGTGGCTGGCACCACGGTGGGCTTCTGCTTTAGCAGGAGTCTCCAGCCTGGGGCAAAGTATCAGGAGACTTGCACTAGCTTTAAAGTCACCATTCTGTTCTTAGTCTTCTGTCCTTGTCCCCTGTTGTTTTTGTCTCCTTTCAATCATCATCTCTTGAATTCTTTCTCTGGGTCCTTTCTCCTTTTGTCCTTTCCCTATGACCCATTTTATCCACTGCTTCTCATTTGTCTAGTTTTCTCTGTTTGCCCCTCTTTTCACCTCTTCTTCATGTTGTTCTGCTTGTCCCTCTTCTCTCTCCTCCTTCCCACCCCTCTTCTCCACTCACACCTTCTCTTTTGTTCCTCCTCCTCTAGTTTGTGGTGGTTGTCAGCATCATCAACTTCAAACCGCTCACCTATGACGACTATGTCTTCCCCACCTGGGCCAACTGGCTCGGGTGGGCCATTTCCCTCTCGTCCATGGCCCTGGTTCCAGCTTACATCATCTACAAGTGCCTCAGCATGCGGGGCTCCCTTCGGGAGGTGAGCTCTGGACCAGCCATGTAGGGACGGGACAGGAAGGATAGGAGAAAGCATTCCTTGGGGGTTAGACAACCACCTCACTGACCAAGATACTATCCCACTGAGCCTCAGTCTCTGTATCCGTAACCCAAGGCTCACACTGTGTACCTTGAACAGGAAAAGAAGTGCTCGGCGCAGTGCCTGACACATAGAAGGTGCTCAGTGTATATATCACTTGCCACCACTACGACTGCTCCTATGTGACAGCTCTGTGACTTCTCAGCCCTAGAGTTCAGTGAGGACTGATCAGACAGCCTGCCCCAATTGGCTTCTGCCTGTGCTTTCTAATGCTTGTCATTTCTCCACGTGGCTCACATCTCCTTGTCTAAGCCCCCACTATGATCAGCTCTTCCTGGTTTCACTTGCCTTTCCTGATCATGATATGATCAGCATAAACCAGAGCCTGTAAAACAAAGATATCGTCCCCTTCATCCTTCATCGACCCACCAGTCAGGAATTCACTGAGCATCTGATATGTGTCACTCAGTGTTCTGGCCACTGAACATAACACACTGACCTTCTGGAACTCATGTTCCCCCGAGGAGACAGATAATATTGGGCATGTAGGGGAGTGAGCCATGCAGGAACGTAGGGAAGCAGGTCCCAGGCTGTGTCTCTACTCATCTCCTCAATCCTCAGCTTGTGTTTTCTGTGCAGGAAGTCTATGTCCTGAGCCACGGGGAGAATCCACATTCAGTGTATTCATCCTAGACAGGGCTTCTCATTTTTCACACTTTGGGAATGACGACAGCTCTCATGACCCAGGGACAAGCTGTGGTTTAAAGCTCACACTGAGTTCCTGAGAATGCCTACCCCACGAGGCCTTCCCTGATCTCATGCAGGGCAGGGAATCTCCTTTACATTCCCACTGTAGCATTTACTGGTTTTCAGTGTATCTCTGTGTGTTTGCTGGATGTCATGGCTGTCAGCTCCCCCAGACAGAGACTGTGGGGCTCCTTCAGTTCTAGGTCCACAGACCCGGCCCAGTGCTGACTGCAGTGTGCAGCTTGAGAAACAGTCGCTGGAAGCGTGATACAAAGAGCGCCAGTGGGGCATATAGCTCAGCTCAGCGGCACAGCACTTGCCTGGCAAGTGCAAGGTCCTGAGTTCAATTTCTGGTCCCTCTACGACCACCCCTACAAGATCATCAACCGGCTCCCCAAACAAGGGTGTGGGTGTCTTTTATAGATCTGTGGGGGGTTCAGGTCCACATAGTAGAGGACCAAATCGCAGGTGTGTCAGCTAGGATGCTGGGAAGATGCTCCAGGTCTAGACTAAGGCCTCCTCTTCCTCTTCACAGAGACTGGCTTACGGCATCACACCGGAGAATGAGCACCACCTGGTGGCCCAAAGGGAAATCAGGCAGTTCCAGGTGGGATGCAGCCTGAAAGGCTTCCACAGGGTCTGGGGTTTAGGGGGTGGCGTCTGAGGCTTGAGGCAGTCCCTCCAAGCTCCCTGCTGTGTGCCTGTTGCAGGGCCTTATGACCAGAAAACCCAGCATAACTGGGTTGTGTTGCTGGCATGAAGGACAGGGGCCTGTGCTCTGTTGTGCCCAGCTTCCTCCTGCCCCTCTGCTCCTCGTCCCGGGATGTCGCATGTCTAGTTTCTCCTGCAATTCTACTCTACCGCTATAAGTTGTCGCTATGGAGTGTGATTAAACTACACTGAGCCCGTAGCCTTCCCTTTTTCCTTAAAGCATCAGGATTTGGGGATGAGAAGGTTGGTGGGGGTCATGAGGGCCACTGACACCCCCTGATTTTCACTTTCTGGGCCTATGTAGCAACTAGAGCACCAACTGCTTGTATTCCAAGGGCTGTGAAAGGTTGCAGCTGCTTATTGTGTCTCCTTGTAGCTTCTTGTCCCCCAGCAATCCCATGCCCCTTGCCCTCCACCTGCCCTGGCCCTGTCTTAGTGACCTCAGCATCTTTTTCTACAGCTACAACATTGGTTGGCCATCTGAACTGGATGCTGAGGAGGAGAAGCCCGCCCTGCCCAGGTCCTGGTCAAAGGCCTCTGCTTCGCTCCTGCCTGGACACTGCCTTGGAATTCTTCTCCCAGAAGATGCCCTTTCAAGCCCTCTCTTCTTTCCTTGGTTACAAATGACTTAGTGACTATGATTTTTGTTCACCTCTGTTCATCTTGCCTAAGGCCTGTGAGTGAAGGATTGGTGAGCCTCAAGGGAGAGGAGGAAAGGAGGAAGCCATAAAAATAACTTGCGGAACCCAATTTTGTTGGGTAGGTGTCATTACTTTTGGAGCCCACCCAAGCTAAAATCTATGGCTCAGGCAGAATCCTTTACCACATTTGGGCGACAGAAGAAAATCTCATTCCACCCAATCTGAGAAAAGATGGGTTTTATATCAGACACCACAATGTCATCAAAAAATCTCGTTCAGTTTGGTGTGTTGATGGGGAATTCATACAACCCTCTTTTCTTTTACCCATTCCAGGCAGCACTCTGGTATTTGAACTTCATTTTGGGAATTTCAGTGTATTTGCCTCTAAAATGAAATCAGAAGATTGATGTTTTGGGGACTTTAAGCAGAAATTTTCAGTTAGTTTTCACTCTGGCTATCTGCATTTGATTAGTGTATGATCCAGAATGTTCCTTTGGCTTCTGCTGTGCAGATGTTCAACAGCCGTGGAAACCAAGGAAAGAATGCAGGTGAATCAGAGTGAGCAAGGTCCCCAGAGGATCTATATTAGGCAGAGGCCATTAGACCAGCCATATGTACTGAAGGCATGTGCTAGTCTTGTGCTGTGAGGATCATGAGATCTTCAAAACTGAGTGTTTGTTCCTGAGATCTTCTGGGGAAAATGGGACAGGGACTTGGGGAAGCCAAGGTGGGCACACCAAGGGACTCTCTGCTATCCTTTTGGGGCCATGTAGGTGACAAACTGTCATGGATATTTACTGTTCATGGACACTAGGAAAACCTTCCACAGCACATACCAGGAATCCTGAGTAGTGGGAAGTTAACTCTGAAAACTTTTGTCTCTTGTCAAGATCTGGACACCTTGGCACCTTGGGTAGGGGGTGGGACTAAGCACTCCACGACCCAGTCACTCAAAATGAGAGGATGTTCTGAGTGGGAGATCAGGTTGGTAGGTTTAGAACATTCCTAAGTTTACTTCTGATGAAATTCTCAAGTGATGGTGGTGAGTTTCAGTTCTGTGAGAAATGATCATTGGTTTGCAAAACGGGTGGCATTTAATTGGGATTTCTACTTATGGTTTGAGTCTCATGAACTCACTGGGAATCAAAAATTGTGCATTCCTATTTTAACTGTGGGAGCCCTTGTTGCACATTAGCCCACTTCATTTACCCTGGGGTGTGGGGGACACACTGAGTATGCTGGGGCTAAATCCAGGATGCCTGTGAGCCCCTCAGTTGCTGCAAAAACAGGGTTGGGTAGCGCTCTTTGGAGACAGTGGTGGCTCATCTCTGAGAATCATGGAGGTTTTAGACTGAATCAAGACCTTCAGGTCACTCTTTGGAGAATAAAGAGAGGAAATGAGCAGGCTTTTGATCTTTTATTAAGAGGAGGTCAGCATATGGCCTGAGATAGCCGCAGTGAACTGCACCTTGGGCCCATGGGAAAGATGAGGCCAGTTGCACACAGATGGGAAGGATCAGGTGCTGGTCTGAATATCTTGACTCTCTCTATGAGTGATAATGCCTTCTTAAAAGCTATCATTTTTATAAACAAAGCACTTTGCCTATGTTGCCTCCCAGCTGCCTTGGGCTGGGTTCTGTTTTCCCTTCTCTTTGGTGAGAAAACTAAGAGTTGGCATTTAAGTTCATGTTGAAGGACTGATTTCTGAGGAAGTGAGTTGGGACTCCATGGCCAACTTCAGCTCTCAGCTGATAGAACTTGGGAATACCCTCACCATATGCTCCATCCCACCTAGGACTGTCACGAGACACAGAACCCACAGAAATCTATTCAAAGGCAAAAGAGAACCTCTTAGCCAAAGAACAATGCATTGGAACAAGGGAAGAGGAGAAAGAATGGTATTCATTCTTACCTAGATCATTAACAGACAGAAGAGTGTTTAGCTGTCATGCTCTTTTCATGAAAATAACTGCTCTTTGAACAATAGGACCTCAGAAGCTAAATCCACTCAGCTGACCTAAGCAACCAATCAGAAAGGCCCATGTGCATTAAATCCCAGCCAGCCTGCTGTTTTTTTCTTAGTCACCTGCATTGTGGTCCTTCTGCCTGTAGACATCGTCCTCGGGGCTAATTGGAGGAGTGGTGCTAGCTGAATGAACATCAAACCAATGTCATGGTGCTGCCTTGTGGTGAACTTGGATCCTGAGTCTGGGGTAGATGGAGAGGTTCCTGGTTCTAATCCTAGGTCTTTTGAGAGGATCAGGGTACTCAGAAAGGCCTTGAGGGTTCTCACAGAGGTTCTGGGAGACCACTGGGTTGACCTTTCCACCTACATGTGACAGAGAAAGGTTGTGTGCTTCATCCTAAGTAATGCTTGACTTCTTTTGTGTAACCTTTTTTTAATAGGAGAAGTCACCCAGGACCAGGGTGCTCCTGTGTACTGTATATGACACTTGACACTTTTGATATGTTACTAGGTTTTTAAAGAATTATCGTTTTCCATGAAACATAAGAGATCTATTTAAGGCCATCATGTTGACATCCTGCTACTCGATGTCTAGTTATTTAGCATTTACATGTTAGTCTTTGTTCTAGATGCAAATAAGGCAAAGGAAGAGGAGAGCTGCCAACTCTTGCCAAATATCTTGCTGAACAAAATTCCCTAAACTGCCTTAATTCTCAGAGAACAGAGAGAGGTTCTTGCCCAGGTGAGAACCTATCTCTAGCCATGTGTTCTCTTTTCCATCTTTGGTCACATAAAAACTGAAGCCTTCTTACCAAAGAAGTCATCGCTTAGTAAAGAATTCCACCGCACTCACTTTATGTTTGTTAATTTCCTTTGAAAGCACAGAGCGGGACATAACACAAGGTGTACACTTGGATATAATGGCACAGACCTGAGTCTGCAGCTGCCCAGCTGGGCGGCTTGAGAAGAAGAGCTTCATACCTTTTTGGTTCAAGGCATGAAGCTGTCTGCAAAACCAGGGATTGTATCAGACAATGAAAGGTCCTATCCAATTAAAAACAACCCAAAAAATCCTTCACATCTCCATGACAGTATTCTTGCGCTACATTTACAATGAAGAAAATACATCACTTGCTGTAGGGTGTTCCAAAATGACCCTCAGCTATGAGCAGGCTGCTTAGAAATTATCAGATTTCTAGGCTGTAGGACCTTGAGTTTTTAGATCTTCAGTAGTTCCACTCTCTCAGATGTTTTTCCAGCCGATGCCAGAAATACTTGGCATTTGAATGAACAAGATAATGCCAGCCCTTCTCTTTGCAGAGCTGGAGGTGATACTCTGTCATGCCCACAGGCAGCGTGACAGCACTGAAGACTGTGAAGGCACTGCGAGGGTGCCTGCCCGTTGCTCTCTGTCTCTCAGCTTTCGTGAAAATGCAGACTTTTGCAATGCTGTCCTCTCTGTCATGGATGTTCTAGTGTCCCGCAAATCTCTACTGTCTGATTTGAATTTCTTTTAAGAGTTGTTCTCTTCATGAAAAAAAATAAGTGTAAAGAATAATAAATGCTATTTCCTGTGGCACGTATCTAGTCCTGAAGTTTTGAATGTGTTTTGCCACGAAAGCCCAATGCCATGACTTGTTTGACGTAAGTGGGTTTGTTTGTGATCGGCTGCCAGCTGGCAACAGAGAAGTTGGCCAGAGCAGCCCATGTAGCAGCCAGTTAGAGACTATAGGGGGTTAAATCTGAAATCTTAGCTATGCGACTGATGCAGAGTGTGTGTGTGTGTGTGTGTGTGTGTGTGTGTGTGTGTGTTGCTAGAGATTGGGTTGTACCACCAGTCTGACACCACTTACTTACAAAGTGGTTACCAAGGGGCAACAGGCTTAGCTATCTGTTTTTAAAATATAAGATAGTAATAAAAACTCAACATTAGAAATGACACAAAATTTCACAAAGTAATAGGAATTCAACGATGATGGCTCTATTGCATGATGATATCTTTAATTGTTTAGGCTATCAGATGTGCACATGCAGGATTGGTTTAGGAAAACAAAACAAAAAGAAAAAAAAGACAAAGAAAAAGATTTAAGCATTAACTCTTTCTTTCAAAAGACCAGCACAAATCAGCAGTACAATTATCCAAATTATCCTGCCTATATACATAAATGTATCTTTTTTTTTCTTCTTTCTTTAGTCCTTTGCCTCATCCCAGTTCTTACTTCCCATTGAACAATATTTTTTTTTCTTTTTCACAGTATCTATTGTACCTTTCAGATTTTACTTACTCTTTCAGGTTTATACAATGGAGTATTAATCAGCCATAAAAATATAAGTTTAAGGCTTTTGTAGGTAGATGCATGCAACTAGAGACTGTATTGGTAAGTGAAATAAATCAGACCCACATGGACAGACATTGTATTGTGTTGCTAGTGTGAGAACCTATCTAGTTTTGATTCATTTTGTTTTTCATGTTAAGGGATGATTTTCAAGGAAATTAGGCCTTCTGCTAGATTAAACTGAATATATAATTTGTGCATATGTAGAATTTTTTTAGGAGGAGGGTCACTGCTACACTCAGGCCCTGGGAGCTTAATACTGGTTTGGGTAAGATGTGAATTGTTAGAGCCTTGTTTTTAATACACATCAGCAAGTAGATGATGGTACCACTCTAGTAGAGATAGCTAAATAACAAAACATTGAGTAGAAAGATGTTAATGTGATGTTCTTTTTTATTTTCATGTATTTGGTACAGGGTCTCACTATGCAGCTCATACTTATAGTGATCCTCCTGTTTTCAGACTCCCCAGCACTGGGATTACAGGTGTGTGTCACCATCCTGGGTCTTGGTGGCTACTCAGCATGCCAAGGGTGGAGCCAGCACAGCATGTGGTGCTGGGGATCAAATCCTGGCTCCTAGGCTTGCCTAAGCAGGCCATTAGTCTGCTGAGGTATCTTGCTTGCCCTGTGATGATCTCAAATGGATGTCTTTCATAGAAAATAATAATTCTTTAAAAACTCAGTAAAATATTAAATGACAATTTGGTCCTCCAGCTTTGTCAGGGCTGCCAGGGACTAGGGCCTGGGCCCTAGGGCTGCACAGAGGCTGACAGCAGGGGGGCTGAGCAGTCAGCTTGCAAGATTAGACCAAAACAGACAATGGACCATGACTGGAAGTGGTGAACTCCTCAGCTTTGGATACGTGTGATCAGAGAGCAGGAAATGTCCCAGGAACATGATGGCGCCAGGTGGTAGAGACCTGTTATAAATCAGCTGGGCTCCCTCCTGTTTGTGACTTCTGAGTTCTCTTTTGACAGCCATAAACTGAGCCTGAGTACAGCAGGAGGAGGAGCAAATACATGCTTGCTGAGGATCTTGGGGCAAGGGGTGGTTTTACCTGCAATACTGGGGCTTGGCAGACATCCCAGAGAGAGTAGTATCATTCCAATCAGTTGTTTCAATGCAGCTATATCTCACACAAAAAGGCAGTTGTGTTTCTAGCATTCCTCTGTGCCTGAGAATGTGGGTTTGGGAGCTGGCCAGAAGGGCAACTCCTCTGGGGATGAGGTTGGATCTGGCAACCCAGGCTGCCTCCCTGTCCCTAAGTTGACAAATGCAGTCTGAGAAGCAGAGCAACACAGTGACTATGGGGCTCACTTTCAGCACCTGGTGGGCTATTGAATTTTCCTAAATGTGATTACATCTTTGCCCTGCTGGAGATTAGATAGCTTCATCAGTATCTGCTTCCTGAAGACACTGCTAAGTGCAGTCTCTATCTAGGCTTCACCTTGTTCATCTGAGCAAAGGACTAGGAGTCATCAAAGCTCAACATTTTAGCATAGGCTTCCTAACATTTCAGACCCTTGGGAGAGTCAGTGCGGAGCTTTGTTTGGATGGGTGCACATCTGGTTTACTGAGGAAAGGACACATGTATGCCAGGCCATCAAATATTTAAAGCTCACGTGTATATATGGTGGACGCTCTTGAGTTGTGGTAACAGTATCTGCAGATTCAACCTACTGCAGATTGAAGATACCAGGAAAAATGCATTTGACTGAGTACATACAGACTTTGTCTTGTCACTGTTCTCTAAGCAATGTAGTATAAAGACCATTTATATAGCACTTACATTATATTAGGTATGACAAGTAACCTGTAGATGACCTGGAATACATGGAGGAAATGTGAGCAGGTAATATGCAAATAACCTGCTCACTACACCATCTTATGTAAGGGACTTGATGTTAATATCTGTGAGGATATTAACAGTCCCAGGCACAGTCCCTCAAGGTCTCCAAGGAACAACTGTGTCACTTTGGGGTTTTTTCTCATGTGATGATACCCAGCATTAGTTTCTGCCCCTGTTCTGTACTACAGGAGGGTGTCAATGCAGTCCATTTCTGAATCTTCATCACAGGCACTATGCAGACTACTCATACCAGCCCACCACACAGCAGACACCTTGCTGTGAGGCAGCTGGATCAGGAGTAAAATGTCCCCTGGAGGGGTGACACATTTGAGGCTGGAGCTGAGAAGTGACCTTCCAAAAATCACACAGTGGCTGGAGGACAGTCAAGTACCAAGCATTTGGGTCAATGTTCTCTTATTATTTCTAGATCCTTTTGCAAATAAAACATGGTGAGAGATCTGACAAGTCCTGATAGACATGTTGGAAAGACAGCAGTGGTCTAAGGAAGAGTTCATTTGGGTGGGGCTCATTGCAAGGATCAGGAGAGATCACTTTGTCACGTAGGCAGAGGAAGACAATCCATGTAGGTCTGGACAGATCTGTAAGGTTAGAGATGGTAAGTATTGAGAAGCTTTACATCTCTAGCACTCACTTGAGAACAGGTACCCTGATGTTGTAACTGAGTCATTTTGGACAAATTATCACTATCTTGGCCTTTCTGTCTATAAAATGAGAATTTTGGACCAGGTGATTTTGTAAAGCCCTTTCTGTTTTTCACTCTGTAAGCTACTCTGGAAGAGCTGTCACAGAGCTGATGGACTGATTCATGCTAAGGGATGAAAAGGACTGCTTCACCAGGTAGACATTGTTTGATGAAAGTGGGAGCAGTTGCTTTTTATTCATATTATAGGTTTAGTGTGGAAATACATACTTTTTTTGTAAAAGTCTTTATCAGAACTACTCTGCTTTTGTAACATAAAAGTAACTTTATAAAACAGATGGCTTTGGATCATAGATGTAGTCTGGTTTGCAGATATTGTTTTGGTAGAGAGAGTGAAAGGTTTGAAGTTAGACCAGAACTGGGTTTGCTTCCCATTTTCTTCCTTCCTTCCTTCCTTCCTTCCTTCCTTCCTTCCTTCCTTCCTTCCTTCCTTCC
>NDGM011255217.1:0-22043 GCA_002564305.1 Octomys mimax | reverse complement strand
TCTCTCCTTTTAGGAAATGTAAAACATGACATAGAACATGAAATTTTTATGAGGTTCCCAGTTATGTCAATTCATTTCTATCCATTCATTATTTATTTGGCATTCAAGAGAGTATGTATTGCTCTCCAGCTCGTTGTGTAAACAAGCATTTATTACAAAGCTGCTCATTTCCTGGGCTCAAAGGAAATAGAATTCCTAACATATTCTCTGGAGTGATAGCATTTAAGAACTCAAAGCGTTCAACAAATAATGTAAATTACTCAGATTGTTCCACATATGTTCGCTAGAAATCTAAGTTCACATCGGAGGAAGGATGGAAGATGGGGCTCGTGCACTCTCAGCACCCGCTGCTTGAGGGCACGGGGGTGCCGCGTGGCTCCATTCAGCTGCTAGAATGAAGAACACAACTTCTCACACTCCTACTTACTCAGGACCTTTTCCATTAGGAGTTCATTAGAAAAGCCCCAAATATAACATCTATTTTCATTTTCAAATCTATAAAACTTTCTTCATACAGATGAATTTCACGCACATTTTTATGTAAAGTTATAGATGTGAAGTTTTAATGGTCTAAGCTTTTGTCCTCCAGCCTGGTGAGATTATTTAATGTCTTATAGATTCTGAATGACATGCCCAAGGAACGTTTGATAAAATAAGCTTTTTGCGTCATTATGAGGAAGACACTTCAGGACTTAAATATGCCTTTAAAATATTCATGTTTTTAGTTCTGATGTTTTGTTTTACACTTTTTTTAAAAAAAAATGGGTTTTCTCTTATATTTGATGTGGGTTTCAAACTTTAGATTTATAGCTCAACACCTTGCGGCAAATTTTATAAATATTCGGTGGGGGCTTGTCCCCGCAGTATAAACACTCCTTGCTATTGAAGCGCTGAGGAAAAGCAGACGCCCTCATTAATTATGATGCACCCAGAAGGCTAAGGAGATGTTGGACTTTTTTCTTTCTTCTGGAAGATCTTCTTCAATAAGAAAAATGAAATGTCATCGCGGCAAGGTGAATCATAATATATGTTATGCCTCGTCTGACACTGAAAATAAATCCAAGTAAGTTTGGAGAAATATTGGTGGCCTTTTCCCCACGGAGGCCTAGAGCAGCTTTATAAATTAAACAGTATGTGTTGACAGCTCAGGGCAGCAAGGAAACTATTCAGTAGATAATCTCCATAGAAACCAAAAAATGTTAACCTCCTCAATCTAAAATAGCATTTTGTACTCAGCTGTTGGATGTAATAGTGACAAATCCTTCTTTACTCCAAGCCAAGGATTTGTGGCAAAGTTACTTTTAATTTCAAATATTCGATATAAAATAATTTAGAAGTAACACAGGAATTCATAGCCATGGGTGATCTTGACATGATTCCACCCTTCCCCCGAAAAGGGTCGACAACCTTTCTGACTCTTAGAGAGGGCTGCTTGTTGGCTGGGCATGTTTTTAAGGTTTTGTATCTATCAGTTACACTAAAGTTGAGATATGGTTAGTAGCCCCACTTGGCAGAGGAGGAAACTGAGGCACAGAAAGGCAGTGGACTGACACAAGTGGCGAAGCTCAGGCTGGCTTTGCCTCGGGGCCCTGCGGTTCATCCCAGGTACTGTTCTAAGGACCTGGCTTTCCTACTGCGTCAACCTCCACGCGCATCTGTAGTACTGATTTGGTGGCAGGAGGCACCTCCACTATGAATTATAGTTTAAATTGTTGTAATCATCTATCAACTTCTTTTGGCGTAACTAGACAGCGATTAAAAGGCGTATTCTCCAGGATTTACCCGCTTCAAGTTAGCTCCTGCCTGGAAGGGGCGTCTTTTCCCCTTCCTTTGTTGATAAAATCTCACCCTTCTGTCTCTGCCCTATATTTCTAATTGCATTCTTTTTTTTTTTTTTTTTTTTTTGGCGGAACCGGTGATTGAACCTAATTGCATTCTTTTTTTAAAAATTCATTTATTAGTACATGTTTTCAGTATGTAAAAATTATATTTATCTTGGGAAGTTGCTATGTATGTAACGCCTTTTAATTCTCTTTCTTCTTTTTTATCCCTGCCTGTTCACTGCCCCCCTCTGCCCACTAACTCTTCATCTCTTCCCATTTGCAAAAGCTCTCTTTTCATCATTTCCCCTTCGGTTTTTTTCTTTCTCATCCCTTTCCCTCCTTCCCTTCTGTTCCCATCATCTCTTATTTCCAGTCCATTTGAAAAAGGTCTTCCCTCTTCATAGCCACACAAGCTTGAATATTGCACGCTCTCTTTTCCATAAGGAACTCATATACATATGGCTCTTCCAGGAGTTGAATGCTCGTCAGCTAGCTGCGCTTGAGCCCTCCCAGTTGGCCCAGCAGGACCCGCCAGTGCCCTTAGGACACTTGTCCATGGTGGCTGGCTGTGTTCTTCTGGCAGCGGCTGCAGGTGCACCTCAGGGGCGGCCTCAGGTTCCCTGTGTTGCATTGTACAGCGCCACAGACTGGAGAGCTCAACCGACAGAAGCATCCTCTTGCGTTCCTGGGGGCTTGGAGCCTGAAACGAAGGCTTTGCTCTCTCCAAGAGGCCCAGGAGCCATCTTTTTGAGCTTCTCGAAGCTTCTGGCATTGCTTGGTGTGCCTTGTCTTTTAGTTGAATCACTTCAGCCTCCGCCTTCTTTTCCCATTAGTTGAAAGCCATTATCTTCTGAGTGAATTTCCGAGCCAGTTATGGTGCACACCCGCAGCCGCAGCTTCAGCCACTTGGGGAAATGAGGCCAGGAGGATCGTAAGTTCGAGGCCAACCTGGACAGCTTAGTGAAGCCCTGTCTCTGAATAAGAGCTGCTGGGGAGTGGCATAGTTGTAATTTGCCAGCCTTAGTGAGTCCCTGTGTGCACCCTCAGCAAAACAAAAACAAAAACCAAACAAAATAACTGTCTTGAGATTTTTTTCCAATTTTACAATTTTATCTAGGGGATGTCTCACCAGAAACTTCCAGAGTTAGTGAGCTTTACTTTACCTATCTTCTGTCTTAACTAGAGCCATTCCTCAAGGGTCCATTATTACCACCTTGTTTGCTAAATTAATTAGGGAGCGTGACAGTGTCTGATTTATCTTTATTTCCGTAGCGCTGAACGTAACACCACAAGGAGTGTAGGGCTGTCTACAGATGAAAATAATTTCCTGTATCTTTCTGTTGTCTGTAACGTCGTGGTTTCCTCATTACATAAAGGTTAATTTGCATTTTCCTATAGCCAAATTCAGCTAGTTCTCACAACAATCATCCTAAGAACTGCCTGAGGTTTNAGAGCTTTTGCTCTGGTCTTACTTCTGGATGGGTCAGAATGTTTATGGGAACCTTGGGGTGATTTCTCGTTTTCTTTTCAGTTCCCTTCACCTCTCGTGAGAATCATCTTCTGTCCAGAGTTCCACCTTCTGATTCGATATTTATTTATTACATAGCTAATTAGCAGGAAAATATGCCCCTGACATGGTTTAGATCTTAGGAATCCAGCACTGAGAAACAAGGCTCTCGTCTCAGGGCATTACTACCTGCCCACGGGAGGAACCCACTGGGGCAGCTACGATCCCATCCTGGGCCACAGTGCCTGCGGGAGGCAGAGCAGCAGGTAGCAGAAACTTCTCTTGAGGCAGCTGGGCTTTACACCAACCCTCGGTTACTCTAATTGCAGTGGGAAGCCCATTAAGGACAATTAACAAGGAAATGCAGATGATTAAATACCTTGTCCTGTTTCATTTAGATGTACTAGAATGTTATTGGTATGAACACCTAATTGTAAATTCATAGTCCTTATGTCTAGCTAAGAGATACAGCAGTAAAATGGTAGCTCTTTTCCTAGCACTCCTAAATAACTTGACATTGGAAACCTCTGACTTTGCCTGTAACCTTATGTGGCCAGACTTTGTCCACTTTTTTGGTCTGGGACTTATTTACTTTTGTCTTTGGATTTGATGGGAAGCTGTTTTGGTGGAGACAGCACGCACTCACTAGGCATCGCCCTATGGCACACCAGTGCAAGGCACGGGGCGCACATCATTCTAGGAAACCGCAAGCTTCCTGGTCCTCTCTGAAGCTGGCTGGCCTGGGAGGGACTTGTGTCTCCTCGAGCGTCACCCAGATTCCCATCTGAGTTGCCCACAGCTTTGCAAGGGCAGGTATGTGGGGCAGCTCTATATAACTTTTCAGCTTTTTCTAGCACAGCCTCAGCGTCAGCTTGAAGAAGGCAGCTTGTTGTTTCTGTCAATCGGGAGCCTGAGGCCGGGGGCGGGGGGCGGCCTCTCACTCACACCCCACCCTGCTGCAGCCCCTGTCCAATCTAAACCAAGGAGTGGAGGTATGTAAATATTTGTATCTTTGCAGCTGAAAAAAGGACTCAATTAAATGCTTAACTTTAACCCTGTTTATTACTCTTAAACTACTCCAGAGGGCAATATTTTCAACTGGTGGCAGATTGCCCGAACTGTTGCCAGGACCTAGTTGCCCTCGCAGACGAGACTGGATACTGCTGAGAGGTTTCCCTGAGTGAGGAGAGAGGCCAGTGCTGGGCTCTTTGTTTCTCTGAATGTGGTTTATAAGTTCATGAGGGCCCCTCAGACCTCAGCTTTTCCCCTGAGATCTGGACGTGGGGTGTGGCTGTCCTCACACAGCCACGTAGCTTCACTCTTCTCTTCAGTTATGACATTCTGTGGTGGAAAGCTGGAGTTTAGCACCTGGGGCTATTCATGACGTGTGTCCAGGAGGCAAAGGAAGGAACGAGACCAAGATGCTAGAAGCCAAGTAGAGCGTCAGGGGAGAGGGCCCTGTTCTTAACTTTGGCAATCAACATTAGAAACACTGCCTCTGCTTCCCTGCACATTCAGCAGTGCCGCTCATGGCTGTCCCAATGCCTGGCATTCTGATGAGCACCAGCTCATGCAAGACAAAGGTTAATAAGTGAAGGTAGTGGCAGGATTAATTGGCTTGATAGCCGCATTTTATTATCGTCACCTTGTGCAACACTTCGTAAAGCAGTGTTCATTGATTTAAAGTTACTCTGAGTTAGAATAAAGTCAGCTTACTGCATCACATCAGTGAGAAGCGTGTAACGACAGATTTGGATGAAAAATAATATTGAAGACTATGAGCTCTTTTGCCTTATCTCCGTGTATATAATATATGTAATCGTGTACATGCGTATAAATATATAATCTCTTAATTATTAACATTTCAGACGGCTCTTTGGCACTTGCTATCCACGAAGACTTGCAGAGACCTGGCACAAGAATGTCTATGGAGATAACAGGTGATTTGACAAAGTGTTTCTGAGGCAGAAGGCATGTCTGCCGCTGGCGCACGAACCCCAGGAGAGGACGCTCCACTCCTTCACTGGCGATGGTTATAAAGGGACAGGGAAAAAGAAATAGGGATTTTCTGCATCTACTGTTCTAATGACCCATCCCAAACATAGAGGACCTTCAGTGTCTTGTTGGTCAGAAGATAGTTGGCCTAAAATCGTGCGCAGTGAAACCACTACAGGAGGCTGGAGAGTCTTTGTGGCCAGGTGTGGCCTAAACCCCCGTGGAACTGGAGCAGTGTTGCTTACTAGCCCTGAAGGCAGGAAGGTGAATTCATTCCTTCTGGCTGGAGAGGCTAAGAAGGGATGCTTCTCATACAACCTGGATCAGACTCAGTGATGTTCTCACACAGGGGGATGCTGTGTGCACCACTGGGTCTGAACAAGATGGATTTCACTCCCACCCGTCAGAGCTTTGCTGATGTACACACTTGGGTGGAGGTTCAGTCGCCAGAGGCCGAAGGGGTAAATAAATTTGACATGACATCCCCAGCACGGGCAGCTGAAACGCTCGTTTTCTCCCACTCTCTCTGTTCCCCACTGTCCGCAAACACTCTCTCCCTCCCACACACAAATTCAGTATTTGACACCGTCACAATGGTAGGGCAGAAAGAATCTTTTTTCTTTCCAGGAAAAATTCAAAAGTATTTGTTACATACACAAGTCCCAATTCATATATCGAAGGTGTTTGCTTATGTAAGGGCATATTAATGTTATCAACTGTGCTTTAGATGTTCATATCTAGCGTCATCTACTGATTTTGTGTTGAATTTTTCCATAACAAAAGATAACAAATATACCACCCCCTCCACTTGGAATACCTCTGCAACGTACAAGGAAATACAATCAAGCTTGGGCTCTCACACTAAGGATTCAAGCTGAGGATTTGTTTACTTTACTTTGGGAACAGATGTAATCCATCACAGTAGCCCATAAATAAAGTGTCAGACTGTTATGCTGATCAATGAATATAAATTATTGAAAAATAATGTAACTTTAAGGTCACCAAGGAATGGGGCTCAGTGTTATTTTAAAAGGAAGACTTTCCATTCTTAAAAATAGACGTGCAGCTTGAAGAATGAGTGGATCTACTCCCAGCGAAATTCCTGGCCCTCCAGAGCTTGCTTGTAGGAGTGAACGCTACCTGTTACTCTCTCTTTCAGAGTTGTCTTTCCTAGGGACACGCTTTTGGAATTCTTGCATCATTTCATGGAAGAGTGAAAATATGCCCATACATCATTTGTCGCTGCTTCCTTTAAAAGGTGTAGACTAATTCCTTCCCCTTGCGTGTGGACTGTTTATTATGGCAGTGGCTCTCTTTCAAGGAGTAGACTAGGGGTGGGGAGGTGTCTAGGTTAGACTTACAAGTTCAGCCCCAAGTGGTGCTGCCACTTTTCCCTTGCTGCCTCGGGTCATCCGGCCACGGGAAGCTGAGCCGTGCTGTCCTGAGGCCACCGCAGCAGCCTGTGAGGAGGTCCAGTGGTGGGGTGCGAGGGTGCACTTGGTGTGGGTGCCTGGGAACCCAGCCCACTCTCAGGGGGTCGCACCGTGGGCAATGTGTCTGCTGCAATTTGTGAGATACCAGAATGGGTCTGTCTTATTGCAGCAGTGACACCGTACACAACACCCATGACTCAAGGAGGACAGGTCTATGTTGGTGTGTGGGTTTCAGGAGTTTCAGGCCATTGCCAGCTAACTCCAAAGCAGAAACAAGGTAGGGGGGTGCAGAAGACTGCTGCTCAAGTCATGGCACAAGGGAGGTGGCAGGCAGGGAGGAGGCCGACAGGGAGGGGCCAGGAGCCAGAGTGTCCTCGGGTCACAACCTGAGACTGTCTTTGTGCAACCAGATCATGCCTCTGTACTGGCCATGCGGCTGCGGCCCACTGATTTCAGCATGCAGTAACCCCTTGTACACGTTTAAGCCTGTCAAGTGAACAATCAAGATTCATCAGTTTGAGCTGGGCATTGTGGTACACTCTTGTAATCCCAGCACTCTGGAGGCAGAGGCGGGAAGATCGTTGTGAATTCAAGACCAGCCTGGGCTACAAAGTGAGTTCAAGGCCATCTGGAACTACATAGCAAGAACCTTATCAAAAAGACAAAATAGGGGTTCAATCCCCAGCACCACATGCCACGCTGGGCCTGCCCCCAGGTACGCAGAGTTGGCCGCTGAGACAGGGCGTGGTGGCACTTGCCTGTAATCCCAGTGCTGGGGAGGCTGAAAACAGGAGGGTCACCACGAGTCTGAGGCCCTGTACGCCCCCCTCCTCCCCCCGAAAAAAGAAAGAAAGACAAAAAGATTTATCAGTTTGAGACGCAAGACGAGATCATCTGGTTAAGGCTCTCGCAAATTCCTAGTCCATAGAAACTGGGTAATAAGTGTTCCTCATCGTCTTAAACATTTAAGCTTTGGAGGAATTTTTAAATGAAGCAACAGATAACTAATAGATAGCAGTTATGAAGCAGTAGATTAACAGTAAATGACACACGTTAGGCTGGTGAATTAAAGACACTTTTCCATTTTTACCAATAGTAGTAGAAAGTGAGCAACAGGATAGCCGGCAGAGGACAGACGGCCTGTAAGCTGCTGTGAGGGACTGGCCACTGAATTCGCCATTCACCTCGGCCTTCCTGCTGTTCAGTGCTGTGGCGCTTCTGGTGGTGAGACAGCCATCAGAGGGGGTCTCTCTGCCTTTCAAGATCATATAAAAATAATACAAATTTACCAAGATGAATGAGGACTACAAAAGTTAAGAAAGAAACAGATTTAGAAAGTAAAGCTTATACCACACAAAAGTTAGATAAAGAGGAAATTGCAGACAAAATCTGTAGCTGATACCATGTTTATGCAACACTACTAGTCAACTGATACTACTAGTCAACTGATGCTGTTAGTCAACTACTAGTCAACTGATACTCAAGCTCTGCCAGTCTGAATCAATCACTGGTGTCTGATCAATCATCAATCATCAATCAGTGTAGGTGAGTGCAAAGTAATAGTCTTTGGAGCCCAGAAAATTCTAAGGGAGCCTAAGCCTCTTCTCTGTGTGGATACCCCTGGGCCAAAAGAGAATTACACATTCTTGAGGCCATTTACTCTTTTCTGGGTAGCTGACAATGCCAGCATCCTTTAGAACTGATGCTGAGGATTTTATGAATAGTAGTTACTTCAGTGATACATTTGAGAAGCTACAAAGGAAGTGCTGGGGGGAAAAGAATCCCAAGAATTGTAGTAGGGCTTGTTTATTCTTTCATCTTCCTCCCTTGCTCCTGTTCTCCTCTCTCCTTGCTTCCCACCCTTCTTTCCTTTCATGTCTTTCTGTTTTGGTCCAGTATGTTATTAAGAAAAGCATTTTCCCAAACATTTCTGGAAGCCCATGGCATGGCAGGGTAGAGAGAGCTTGGCAGAACAGTCCTGTCACCGGCAAGAAGTTGGTAGTCAAGGTCGTCATAGTTTAATGCTTCATTCGGTTCATGGCCTGAGATGAATTTTTTACTTTTCATAATCTTTCTACTTACAATGTGAAAAATTAATAGCTCAGTTTTTTATAGAGTATCGTAATAATGTTTTGGAAGTCCCTTTGAAAATAAAAATGTCACACAAATGCAGTGTCTGCGTAAGAGTCTCATCGACATGATCAGCATCCCCAAGTCACACCGCAGGGCTCCCTGCCAAGGGACCGGTGCCCTGCCCGTCAGGTCGCCTGGCATCTGACAAGCCTGATGAGCTCATTTTCTTCAGATTCTGAAGATAGAGCAGCGTCCAATTTTAGGAGGTTTCTTTTTTCCTCCTCTTCTACTAAAATGAAAGTTTGTGCTTCAGTTAGTAAAAGAACAAAGTGGTTGGAGTAGGCTTTTGGGAAAGGTAAATATATATCCACTATTCATCTGCGTAGATTGTGGGGGACACCAAAACTATTTGTGTTCCCATGAGAGAAGGAATCATAGTTCCTAGGATCCCCAAAGAGCAAAATCTACTGATGCTGAACCACTGCGTGCAACATGGCGCTGCATCTGCATAGAACTTTACATCATTTCTGTGTTGCTACAACGCCTAATGCCATCGAAAAGCTGCACAACTGGCTGTCATATTTTTAGTCTGTACTTGGTTGAGTGCACAGAAGCAAAACCCAAGCCAAAGAGACAGCCTACTGTACTTTGCTGTCCTAAGAGGAAAAAAAGTGCCACCACAATTTCCCTGAGGAATGTGCGAGTGCTGTTTTCTAAGGTGGAGATCATTTCCACTCCAGGCTGCCCGCTAAATTCTAGCAGAATATTCGAGGTCACGGTGCAGTTTCAGGTTTGCAAAGGCTCACAGATGGGCCAGCAGCTCTCAGGCCACCGCTAAGGCCAAGAATGAGCAGAGTATTGTGCGCGGACTTCCTGGGACAGTCTGCTGTTCTGTTTTCCCTGGAAGTTCACACTCATGCTCTCACACAGGCAATACTCCTTTCAAGCGGAGGAAAAAAAAGGATGGAGGAAAATATTCGGGACAAATTTCAGTATTTTTATAAAATTAGATATAGTTAGAATAGATGATCAATGATTATAATGGACAACTTGCATGAATGAGCTATATAAGAAAAATTGACTTCATATAATTTTTGTTTTCAAGAGCACTATTTGTGTTCTAGCTGTGAGCTAGTGTTGAACTCAATTATGTTCTTTATTTGATAAAGAGCATGCATTTCATTGTAAAAGGTGGTGAAATGGGAAGTGGTATGTGGCAGGTAGAATTCTCAAGATGATCTCAAGATCCTTGGCCCCTTGCCGGCGCACATCCTTTTTCAGTGATTTCAACAGCAATCCTGCTGTGAGAATTTTGCACATATAGTTCAGGTCCCAAATTGGCTGAATTTAGCGTAAGATTACTCCATTAGGACTGTCCAATCCCACATGAGCTTTGAGTCAGGACTTAGAGCCAGCAGGCACCAAAGATGTAAAGCATACAAGAGAAGCATTTCTGGCTTGAAGATGGGAGACACACAGAACACTCCCTGCTGGCGCTGAGCACAGCCACTGGGTAGAGCCCATCTTGGAGACAGAGACCCGGTTGTACAAGCACTAAGAACTTAATTCTGCTCAACCACAAAAAAGAGCCCGGAAGTACATTTCCCCCGACATCTCCAGATAAGAGCAGTCCTGCTGGCGCACAGCACCAGGAAGGGCAGGGCAAGGAAACAAGTCCTACTATGCCGAACTTCTGACATAACCAACGGGCATTGTCGTAAGCTGTCATGCTTGTGGTCACTTCTTAGGCAGCAACAGAAAACCAAGATGAGGTGATATTAGTACCTTATTTGAATCTAGTTTTAGTTAAGGGCCACAGCAAGAAAAAACAATTATTGAGATAGGTTACTTGATAGGGTATTACACAATTATTTTTTATCTAGGTACATATCAAGCTTCACTAGCCAACAAATACTGTGTATGACTTTTCGGTAATACATTCATCTGTTCTGAAATGCTGCTTGTTCAGTGGAAGGGAATCCACCTCCCAAGTGGCTCTCCCCGTATGTTTCTGAGGTAACCTTGGATTATGTACAAGTGGCCACCTGGTTGGGTCCTTGCCCTCTCAGGCTCTTCGGGTGCCGGTGAAGCGCCCATTCCACCACCATTATGTGTTGATCTTGGACTGTGGTTTTGGTATCATTGGTAAGTTTAATTCAGTGGTCTGACTTCCAGGCTGCTTGAGGGCCTCCATGCAGCCCACAGTTTGCTTGGTACTGACTGTAGACCTCTGGCAGTGGCATCTAGGTTCTTTCACTTCCAAGAGCGCTAGCAGGGTGCTGCTGGGCTCTGCAGCTTGTTTTGTCTCTGGTCTCTATGAAACTGCCCATCATGTTATGCACAAACATTCTCAGTTTGGTTTAGAAGGAGGGGAGCAGAAGGAAGGAGGTAGGTGAATAGAGTGCGCCACAGAACACTAAGAAGAACTTCGTCTGTTTCCGGCACAGCCTTGGGCTTTGTCAGACACGCTGTGGGGAGGGCAGATGGCAAGAGCAACCTTCCACCCTTCCGACAACCAGTGCAGCTCAGCTGCTGAGTTCCTGCTCACAAGGCTTTGTGTCTCCGGGGTAGATTTTCTTTTTTGAAATCTGTTCAGACAGGCATGTGTAGGTCTCTATTCTGACACGGGCATGTTGATTATTGCTCTCTGTGGCAATTACTTGAGCGATGCCAACTTCAGTGTGGTAAATGCCTGGCAGAGGAGTAGAGCGTGCTTCTATACGCGTCTGGGTGGGTCATGGAGCTGCGGCCGTGGGCACTGTGTCTGGCCACTTGCCTGTGACTCCCTGGCATTATTCCTGCACTGTTTTCCGACTGCATGAATGGGGCAGCTCTGCGCTGCCCCCACCCTTTCCCCAGGATGTTCCTGTGTATATGCCAGCTAGTGGGGGCCTGAACCCCCACGCCCTGCGGTAAATGAAACCTTTCCTTCTTCAAGATGCGGCTGCCTGGTATCACATCTAGCAATGTGCAGGCTGACTAGTGCAGCCCTGCTTGATTCCCTGGCCCCGGCTGCACCAAGGGGTAACCGATCCGGTACCGAATGGTCCTGAGTACTTTCTGGAGTCTGCTTGCTAATACTATAGGAAAGGCAAATGGACAGAAGAGCGTGAAGGTTGGGGTAGCCTCACTCTACATGTAGCCAGCTTGGCAGGATCTGAGGGACAGTCCAGCTAGAATCCCTATCACTCTTAGGTAAATAGCGTCTCTGATCTTTCTCTGTAGAAAAGTAGCCAAACATAGTGTACAGCTGGTTCTCCAGGGTGATGTGAGAGATCTGAAATTCAAATATATTTATAAATTGCAAAAATGTGTTCTTGTACTGATGATTTCTACCAGACTGGGTTAATTCATTGCTAAATGTGGACTTTGACACAATCAAAGAACAGATTAGCACTCTGTTAAGTGCTCTTTCTTGTCTGGACCATTAGCCAGAGACCATCCGTGTCTGTTGCGCTTTGCTTGCCTTGTTTTCTAAGACAAAGCTTTGGCAACAGAATGACCCTGAGTGGGGTGACCGCTGCCTTTGCCACACCTCTGTGCCTCTAGGGCTGCCTGCGCGAGCCCCTCATGCATTGGGATACACTGGTATTACAGAGGAGTTCTCTGCAAAATTAGGGAGAAAAGGTTTAACAATGAAAGAGCACATTGGAAGTGATTTTCGTGGGACAAATAAATATAAGGAAAAAATAGAAACAGAAAAACCATGCCTACCTTAAATCAAGTTTCTGATATAAAAAGCAGAGAAGATGGATCTGATCAAAATATGTTCTCTGGATTATGAAAGAGGCACTATGAAACCCAACGCTTTGTAAAATTAATATGCACTCATATGTAAGTGAAAACACACAGAACTGTTTAATGTGTCCACTGTCTTGAAAGTTTGTTGTTGTTGTTATTATTATTGTTGTTGTTGTACTGGGGATCGAACTTGGGACTTTGCGCTTGCTAGGCAGATCCTTATGCCATGGAGTTATTTCCCTCGCCCAACAATGCCTTTTAAAAAAGCAAAACAAAACAAAACATACTTACCTCATTATTTTGGCACCTTGACCTAAAATTTCACAGGATACCACTAAGAGCAACTAAAAGATTTAGAATTCTTAAAATTGCTTTCCACAAGGGATTACTATGTGAAAGGACAGACGTTGGTATTTTAAAAAACACATCATTCTCTGATAAATGCAGCAAATATTAGTTTTTTTTTCTGATGTAGCCAAGATAGAATAATTTTCAATTATTCTTTAGTTTTAAAATTTAAAACTTATATTAAATACCTAACGGCATTGTTGTTTTCCCCTTATGATTGCTGGAAGCAATCTTGTGAAGAATTTTTCTTGGCTCCTTTATCTTTCTCTCTCGACATGTGTAATAAGTTTGAACTGGTTACACAGCGTGTGACAACGTGGCTGGCCGGTGTCATTTCCTCACCTACCTATTATTCAGCAGCGGCAGACACACACACACACACACACACACACACACACACACGAGCGCGCGCGCGCGCACCCCACTCAGACCCAACAAAAAGTCTCTTAAAAGCCAACAGGAGTGGGGTTGTGATCTAAAGCTGTCAATCAGGGCTGGGGGCACAGCTCAGGGGCACAGCGCCTGCCTGCCAAGCACAGAGTCCTGAGTCCGATTCCTGGTACCAAATAAATAAATACATAAAGAAATAAACAAGAAGTTGCTCTGAGACTCCCACAGCTTGTTATGCTAGGCAGTCTTATTGCTTTGCCAGGCCCATAGGGGCGGGTCTGCTAGCTGCTCAGGTCTGCTGAGTTGGACACCAATAAATTGCTTAATTTTGAGGTGCCACCAAAAATTTAAGAGAGAAAAATGAGTTTCTTTCTACCGCTCATGGATCCCAGAATATTGGTGAGTGTGACCCCAAGCAAAGCCTTTATGTCGTTAGCTCCAGGGCCCGTGTAGAAGAACTCTGCGGAGTCCTGTGTCTGAGGCCATCAGCAAACACGACATCTGCATGCTTTGAAGAGATTCTTGTATCTGCTTTGTACACCATGGAGCCGCAGAGAAGGATTTATTTTGCGTGGTTCCGTGGCGCCAGTGATTCTTTCTACCTTACGCAGGGTGGGCATGGCGCCACTAAGTTAGCCCAGACACGCAGGCTCTACCGCTGCCAACAGTGTCTTGCCGTTAACCGCTTCCCTGGCGCTCTCCTCCCATCCGCCTCCTTGGCGTTGCTCCTTAGGGCCAGCCACCCCCCCCCCCGGGGCCCCCACAGCCAAAGGGCTTGGTGCTGCAGGAGGTGGGGTGCAGACAGAGACTGAAAACCGAACTACACACAGTGAGTCCCCATTGTCCATAGTTTTAATTCTTATGATTTTCAATATTCACAATCTGAAGACAGTAAATGGCAATTCCTAAGTTTTAAGTAACTTTTATTAAATACATTGTTATGATTGCCCCACTTGATTATTACTTTTGTTCATTTCTGACTGTGCCTAATTTGTAAAGTAAACTTTATCATAGGCATGTATGTATAGGAAAACATTTTACGTAAGGGGTCAGTGCTATCTGGGGCTCTAGGCATCTACTTGAAGTTTTAAACACGTGACTATTGTATTTAACATGAAGCAGGTTCATGTGGGATTCAGCTATCAAGGACCGAAGGACCACCTGAGACCCTCTGCGGACGCCGATTAAGCAAAGCCCGGAAGTCACTCGGCTCCCACAGTGGAGGCAGACTGCTGGCCAATGCCGGGTCCATGGCCTGCTAGGAGCAGACACAGACAAAACGGGTTGGACTGGGTAGGAATGAAGTGACCTTAGCGCAGAGCGTGGACCTTCAACCCTCTTCCTGCCTCCGCTTATCTTCAGGGGGCTCTTGCCAACATTTTCCAGATGCTTCTATCTCCCTGCCCCCCAAGCTGGCCCACTCTCCTCACTCCGACACCCCCTTGGCACCGGTCTTTCCCCCTCTCAACGGAGCTCCTGTCCTGGAGATTTGCTCTCCACGGCCTTTCCTTTCCCTGATGAATTCAGATCAAGTCCGCACATTCAAGTCTTCCTGTTAGTCATAAGCACCGGTGTCTTATTCTCATCTCTCCTCTGTTTAAAACTCCTCCACAGAGAGAAAAAGGAAAGAGGGAGAGAGAGAAGGCCTGACTCCTCGCTAGCCCCCTCGCGCAGTCCAGATTTACAAAGTGTTGTCTGTAGTCACTCTCTACTCATCTGCTCGCCTCCCATTCACTTACCAGCTTTCTGGAATCTATTTTTTGCTTTCTTGCTAAAACTGCACTCTCAGAGTCATGAATAGTTTTTGTCCTTTGTAGAGAGCATCTTTTTGACTATTACGAAAGTGTACGCATTTGAAGTCCCTAACATCTCGTTATCCCTTAGCTCCTCTAGCGTAAGGGGAAGAAGACACAGTTTCAAACTTCACTGTTTAGAGGCATGTCTCTTCCCAGGTGAGAACGGAGGCGCCTGATGCTTAAATCAGCATCTCTCCTCGCCCTCACTCCATCCCAGCTGCGGAACGGCAGCTTCTAGCTGCAGGCTCGGACCGCACCGTCGCCCCTGGGAGCTTGTTAGAAACGCGGTCGCGCAGCCCAGCCCAGCCCTGCCCAACGAGGAACTCCAGGGCCGCAGGTCTGCGATCAGGACGGAACACACCCTCAGGGCTATCTGATGACGCTCAGGTTTGAGAAATACGAAGAAATGAGAGCTCTTTCGGGAGAAAGAGTAAAAAAAGAATAGGTAGAGGTAGAAGGACATTCTAGGTTCTGAGGTTTTGTTCTGTTCTGCTCGCTCTGGCTGGGGAACGCTGCGGACTGAGGGGGCAGCAGGCAGCGCCAGGCAGTTCCGAGAGGCCTCGGCCACCGCAGGGAAGGCACCTGGCTGAGTGAGGCTCCTCCAGGCAGGATTTGGAGGGGATCCGAGCGCCCAGCGCAGGGCTCTGCACAGGCTGCAGCCGCCAGCGGATTCTAGCTCAAATCCCTCCTCCTCTCGGTGAGTTCAGGGCGCAGCTGGGATGCCAGAGCGAGTCTGCAGGGAAGAGGGGGAGCGAGCCCTTCTCGGAGGGCCGGTGTTGGTGGCCCGTAACCATGCGAGCTGAGCCATGCGGATGCGGGCGGCGGACCAGAAACGCCAGCGCAGCCCTGCGTGCCTCGGCAGTCTCCAATTCTAGAGCAGAGCGAAGCAGTCCCCACTCCGAAGATAAGGGTACCGGAGCGCGGAGAAGGCACCCCCATCCAGTTTGCCAACGGTGTGCGCACGCCCACATCTCCTGGGCGAGGACTGAAGGAACTTGGAAGGCTGTAAATTTATTTGAAAGGAATTTGTGAAATTTACTGACTGCCTGAGTTTCTCATAATTAGTTCATCGTAAAGAAATCATGGTGGTTGGACCTGAGACGAGAATCTTTTTTCACTCCACAGGGGGGAAAAAATCCTCAGTAGCCTCAAGGATACCCCTGAGAACAGAATCCCAGCCTGCTTGTGGCCGGCCCTTGCTCTCTTGCTTTGCTTCTTATCCCTCTCGTCCCATCATTTGTTGCTTTAAATGCAGTGAAACGCTCAAGGGCTTTGCATTTGCTGATGCTGTTTCGCTTGCAGAGACCCTCCTTCCTCCCTCTTCCTTCCGCCCATGCGGTCACTCACATGCAGGAGTTCCAGCTTAGTGGTTCCAGCTAAGCCCGCAGCTCTCAGTGTCTTCCCAGGCCCGGTCTGTAGCCCACTTGCGTTTTCTCCTACCTGTGCGAAGCACAGTTACACTCCATTGAAGCTTTCTGCTTTCTAGTCTGTCTTCTCCCATGAAACGCGACGTAAGGTCTTACACCTGTTTGTTCTTCCGCATTAGGTTTTGTACGCAGTATCGGCTTAGTGCCTATTTGTTGACCGAACGTACAAGCGAAAGGGCACGGAAGTCCGGTCTGAGTCAGTGGATGAGCATCGCTCAATCCAGCTACCGAGGGACGGCTATCGGTGCACACCTCAACTGGGATTTGCGCTCCACGCCTGCTTGCAGCTAGGGAGAGCTAGGAAGAGCCACCTCGAGTCTGTCTGCAGGGACTGTCGCTGTCTAATGTTGATTTGAGTTGAAGTGTTGCCACTACCAGTCGCCCTTTAACTTTTACTCTTGTTTAGAAGAGCTTTCCTAATTCCAACCCCTGACTGTGCAAAAATCACTCCACTAATCTTCATGATTATGTAATCAAATCAAACAGATACGGGCCGGTTATTAAGGTGTAATGAGCTTTGTGATACTTTAATGCCAGTTTAGAAATTCAGATTGTCATATAATTATTTTCTTTCCATGGGATTATAAATGGCTTCAGCTGTTAGTAGGGAAAGGTATGAATCAAACACTGACACTCGCCGTGGAGGGGCTGCAGTATGAGGAGTAGCCTCCTGAATTTCCAGGTGGTCTTCCCGCAGCATACACACCTGTGCATGCCATGGAGGGCTTCAGAACGGATGTCCTCCCACCTGTGTACGCAGGCGAGCATGCTGAAGAGGCTTGGCCGCTCGCCCCCACAGCCACCAGCACCCCATTAAGGTCACTGGACACCCATCTAGCAGCGCTTTCTAGTAATGATGTCTTGCTTTAATTATGTATTTCTTTAGAATTCAGTGCTCCCCTGCCCCTTCATTTTCATCTTTAAGAAGAAAAACACCTGTGTGTGACATACATCTGTGATCCCAGCACTTGGGAGGCTGAGGCAGGAACACCAAAGGCCTCAGCCCAGTCTAGGCAACTTAGTGGCTTAGCTAGACCTCTTATCAAAATACAAAATTCAAAAAAAGCAGAAGATGTAGTTCAGTGTGAAGGCCTTTAATTCAGTCCTCAGTACTAAAATCAATCAACCAACCCACCAGGCAACTAATGCAAAGAACAAAACAACAATAACAATAACAAAAACAGCGTGTGTTACATATCTGACCCCTCTTTAATGGCTACAATGATCAGGGTGGAACTTTAAGTTCTATTATGACATTTACATTGGCCTTATACTCTAATGTTTGTGTTCTAATTTTGTATGGTCTGATTTTGTCTAAGTTTACATAAACTTTAATGCTTTTCTATACTTTTAGCCTTATAATAATTTTATTGCGTAAGATCTTTTGCAATGATCCTTAAGTCCTCTGTGGAAGGAGCCATGGTACAAGTATTCTTTTCCTGGAATGAGCCTGAACATACACAGAGGAGAACATGCCTGTGCTTGTGCTGAGAACCTTTACAGACTCCTTCCACATGCATTGTTCCATCTAATCAGTCAGCGAGACTACCTTCTAGTTGCATGTTTGCTAGTCAATATTGTCTCTTCTGTCCCGATGACGTCACTGTGCTGACTGAACTGATCCTTCAGAGGTTCCTGGAATTATTCTGCCACTTTACATATCAGTGTAACAGAAGAGGATGGAGAGGTATGAAAATCACGGCAGAGTAAATATTTATATATGCAAAGCTGATGTCAGATTTATGGCAAGAGAGTATTGAATGCATCTGCAAATATCTGAAAACCTACCATGTTTGGAGTAGGATAGCCAGGTGTACAGAGTGCTATTTCTTTTTTTGTACATGAAGAAACTGAGTGTCAGAGAGATCAAATAATCCATCCACTGCTGCAGAAGCGGTAGGGACCGCCCTCTCAAATGGGGTGAGATAAAAGGCTCTTGTTTATGATTCTGCTAGAGGCTCCAGCCATCACTACGAGAGCAGGTTTTGGTGCCAGGACACCTCTCAGTCCTGCCACTGCATCGGGTTCTGTGGCGCTGCGCAGTTACTTAATTCTGTGTGCTAGAAACGTTTTATCTGAATTTGATGACAGTTTTGTTTATCTCTATGGAGTTATTTTGAGGAACAAATAAAATAAATATAGAATTGATAGTGCAGAACCTGGCACATGTGGTAGTTGTTAGCTTTTATAAATAAAAGAGAAGATGAGTTATTTTCTTTGTGTTTAAGGCAGACCTCTGTACACCCTACAAGACTTTTCCAGAGGAAAGATCCATACCCATATGCTTCACTGCTGGGTCATTTCACTCATGAGGGACTTTATTTTTTCCTTTATGAATTGAATACATGCTATATGTAACTTCCTAAAACGCCTAGTGTGATGTGTGGGGACACCCAGATTAGTTTCAGTGGGTCTGGACAGCTTGTGGGTCCCCCGCACCCATGGTCATCCGAGGTATTCAGGCTGAGAAGGACCTGAAACCTCTGCATTTCCACCCTTTGTCTTTGATCCTCCTCATCAGCATCGTCCTCGTCATCGTCGTCGTCGTCATCATCATCGTCATCATAATCGTCATCGTCATCATCATCATCGTCATCGTCATCATCATCGTCATCCTCATCATCATCGTCGTCAAGGCTGATGCAACACCTAAGGTGTCAGAACACTTGGAGGCCTTCAGTAACCTCTCGGTTCTATACTGGAGAAGCCTGAGCCCTTCTCGAGAAGATACAATAGTATAAGAGCGCACAATGACCTGGCGATACCCAAGAGGGAAGGAAGCAGAGCTGTAAATACCAGCCCCAAAATGAGAAGCAGGGGCTTTGCGGGCGAAAGAGCAGGCTGCACGGGACTCAAGAGGGCTGACGTGGGCCGCAGGAGAGGCCGGGAGGGAGCGTGGGCAGCGCTGGTGCGCGCATGCGGGGTGAGGGTCGCGCGAGGTGGCGGTGGGGGATAAAAATGTGCAGCTGAAAACGGAAGAAGACACGGATCTGACAACTTTTCAGATGGAAGGCCTCTGAAGCGTTCTGGACAGGAATCTATTGAATTAAGTTAGAAAAAAACAAACAAACAAATTTCTATCCAATGTGGTAACTATTGTGCTTTAAAAGAAACTCATTAATTAACTTTAACCTGAGACTGCACTAGCTAGGATTCTAGGGCGAATTTTAGCTCCATGGAAATTTGCTTTCTCCTTCCATTAAAGCAGCTCAAATTTCACCCTCTTTTAAATTTTATGTCAACACGCTGAGAAACCAGCGTGGATAGTAATTGGGGGTGGGGGTAGGTGAAATATTTGGAGTGTATATGAACATCATCTAATTTAAAATGTTCAGAGTAAGAACTTACAGAAAAAGGCTATCTAAATTTAGATAATAAAGGACATCCTTTATAAACTGCACCCAGGTTTAGCTCTGAAAATTTACTCAGTTTTTTCAAAGATGCTGACAACCCTCCAAGTCCATTTTAATTCAACTCTTTGCACACTGTTACTAGTGGGTCTAATTGGCTTAAAGTGTTTGGGATATGGGACATGCCCAAGATGAATCTTGCCTTCACAGAAGAACATCTGTAAACTTTTCCTTAAAACATTTTCCCCGACCTCTTCAGTCTCCCTGTTAGTACAACACACACCCAAATAGAGATAAGGGCAAGTGTGGTGGTCTATGTACGTGTTCGGGGGATTCCGGGCCAGGCACAGAACTACTCGGCAAACTAAGTGGCTCTGCTCGGGCCTCGGTCAGCGGGGAAGAACCCACTCCAGCAGGGCAGCAAGTGTCTCTGATGATAATGGAAACGGGCCCATTATAGTTCTCTTCCAGGTGACTGGCTATTGTCCACCTCTGTGGCAGAGACAGATGGATTCACTAAAAGAATCCCAACTGACTTGGGATTCCACATGGGTGGCCTCATCTAACTGGTAGAGTCCCTACTTATGAAAATGTTCAACTTCTAACATAGATACACACACACACGCATACACACACACACCACTTTCAAGGACAAAATCCATAATTCAAATAATTTCAGCATGAAGTAGCTAATGATTATTGACCCTTTGAATCTGTAAATACGAGAGCTATCACTTTTGGTCTGGTGTCATAGTTATTGTGTACGCCTTTGGTATTCCTTCTGTTGATTCCAAACACAGCTATCTCTTATATGTGCATTTGTTAATTTTCTTATAGTGCATAGTGATGCTGCTCTTCCTGACTGAACAAACAGCATAACACATTTACATGAAAATCTTTGCAACTCAGAAGTGCAAAAATAGCAACGATTCATCACACTTTTAAAGAGCTTTTCATTAATAGATGGATCAGGAATACTTCTTGTTGTACATCATTTAATTGTTATGTATTTAAAATGAGACATGTACCTAATATTCTTTGCAAGGTTTCATATACTTCAAATTTATTATGTCAGTTGTTAGGGGCAATGACATCACAAGATGAATTCAAAGCAATGATGGCTTTAACATTTAAGAAGCTGAGAGTGTACCGATTATTCAGGCTGCTAAGTGAAAGTACGAATGTCAGTTCGGCTATCTATAATCTCACACTGTTTAAAGGTTCATGAATTACACATGTTCTGGCTAGAAATGGAGGAAGGGAATTTGACTAAAAGACCTTTTTCACAAAAAATTTGCTGAAATGGTTTCTTCTAATGTATTTTAGTGATTAATCAATTTGATTTAAAATGTTAGAATTATTTAAAGTCTGTACTTTGAATTTACTGTGAACTCAAAGCATGTTTATATTTATTACATCAACTAAGTAAACAGCATATGCTTAATGCTTTTAAAATGTTCTCCAGTAAAATTTAGGTCAGTACTTAGTTGCTAGCTCTCAGCCTAGGAGATGCATTGACATATTTGATTAGTGGTGTGCTTTTCCCACAATGCTTTGTGCATTTTTTGCAATTTTATGTCATCTGAAAAAATTAAGTATCAGCTGCTATCATATATTTGAAGGGGTTCCACTTGCATTAATTTTCTATATTTTTCAATATTTGTACATCTAAATTACATTTATCTTCTTTGACCATAAGCAATTTTACCTTGTAGATTCTTGTTGAACTAAAAATAGAGGAACTCCAGACACATTGCTTTTCTACTAAAATGCCTTTCTTTTAAAATGAGACATGTACTTAATATTCTTCTCAAGGTTTCATATACTTCAAATTTATTATGTCAGTTGTTAGGGGCAATGACATCACAAGATGAATTCAAAGCAATGACTGCTTTAACCAGTGTGCTGGTTGACATGGCGTCAAATATAGTGAGGCTCAATAATGAATGAAAATTAGGATTATTTCTATTTTAACCCCTACCTGATCCCATTCAATATTGTATGTTTGTATTACTGTACAGGTATATATTAATGAAGTACAAAGCTATATTATCTAGAAAGAAATATTTTATTTCCTTTTTCAGCAAGTATTTCCTGTTTTTTTTTTGTACTGGGGATCAAACTCAGGACATTGTGTATGTCAGGTAGTTACTTATGCTG